>JANKKI010000056.1:1800000-1965980 GCA_025175665.1 Cinchona pubescens | reverse complement strand
AAAAAATTGCTTAGAAATAATTATTATGAAAGAATGTTTCAAATAAAATGCTTAGAAATAGGCAAATAAAAGCAGTTCATAAGGGATAGCAGTAATCTCTAAGCGACTTCTCCGCAATTGTACTATTGATTTCCATGTTGAACTCATCATTAATTCATTTTATTTGTTATACATAATATTTAACATGGTTCTTTGACTTTTCTATGGAAGTAGTTGTTCATATAACTACTTTGCAAATTACAATTTTTATGTGTAACTCATTCTTTCAAATGTTTAATTTCGTAGTTTTGATGTTAGAGTTGTGGTTGAAATTTATAGGAAACGAGGAATTTTTGATCAAAAGTGGCATCTTGAGGACTCTTGCAAATCCAAATGCGCACAATCATTTTCTTATTATCAGGTGATTTTCAATATTACTGTCATATTACTATTTGGTATAAATGCAAAACTTTGTTGGTTTCTTTGTAAGTTATTATTTCAGGGTCAATTCAATCAGATGAAAAAAACAATTTGTGTCTGAGTTCTTTTAATAATAGCGTAATGTTATAAGGAATATTCATATATTTCGCTTGGATAATTATTATTCAACATATTATTAAGAGTATTATTTGAAATAATTAATATATCAACTTTTTGAATGTGATGTATGTGTGATAAAAGGTAGTTAAAAGACATGTTAGGAAATGATTACAAAAAATTATTTAAAGAATAATTAAAAATTTTACTATCCAAATAGAGCCATTGTAAATGATATTACTCTATTTTGCATGCCTTCAAAAGCAATGTGTGAATTTTGTTGAAAATGATTGCAAATTTTCTTTTTTACTTATTTTGGTTAGTAATTGTGATAATGGTTGTCCTTAATTTGATTTTTCAGTTGTTGGTGATAACTTTCTGAAAAATATCATATAATTAGTCCATCACAAATGTGATTTTAAAATATTAGTTCACACTAATGAAATGATTTGAACTAATTACTTTTAAAATCAAATTTGTGATGGACTAATTATATGATATTTTTCAGAAAGTGTTAGTATTTTGGACTCCCACATATACACCTGTCTCTTATAGACATGTAGAAGAGTATAAGAGACTTTGATTGCATTGATGACCAATACTAAGTTTAAAAATGTATAATTTTGGTCCCCCACCAGATTTGTTTTTATCATTTTAGGAGAAGATTTAGAAATAAATATAGAAATACTCAGTCTTACACCTGTCTCTTATACACATCTAGATGTGTATAAGCAGCACAGATCTAGATCGTGGTGCGGCCACCACTAGAAAATATTTTTGTTGGCTTTTTGGGTCATTGGATATATATCCAAACCCGTTATTTCACGTTGATCCCAATTCCAACCTCTAATTCGCCATATACAGCCTAAAACCACCCAAATATGCTTGGACAATCAAGTTCCCTTCTATTTTTCACAAATTACAAACAAAGATTCACAAATTTTATATCAAAATGATTATCTCAACAAATAAATCATGATGGTGGCACGAATTGAGCATGAATTCAACTACATAAATACGAATTTCAGTTAAAAAATTCTTAGTTTTTTGAACTTGTGAATTTGCCTCTTAGATTTCAACAATTCAAAGATTTAATTTGAATTTATTACAACCAACTTTAAAGCTTGTTAAACATAAACTAACAATCTAACTCGTCTAAAACAATAACAAACATGAATAATCGAAACTGGGAAAAATATAAATAAATGATAAATTTTGGAGGAGAAGAAGGAAAGGAGATCTATTTCCAACTCTTCTCCTAAAATGATAAATTTTAATTCTGTGTATAAGAGACAGCGTTAGTCGTTTCAACAAACAAATGTGTTCTCTTATAATAAATCTAGATGTGTATAAGAGTAAGACAATATTTATTCGTTCATCTTACTAACATCTAGATTGTATTGAGTATCAAATATATGTAACCAATATAAAGGACAATTTTCATTATCTGTCTCTTATACACATCTAGATGTGTATAAGAGACAGCTTATTCCCAACCAAATTAATGTAACATTGAAATTTTATTTCTAACATTTTTTATTGTTGTTACATTAATTTGGTCACAAGTCTTTTCGTCTCTTCTTCCCAACCTGTCTCTTATACACATCTAGATGTGTATAAGAGACAGGTGTTGAGATTCAGGTGCATAATGAAAGTAAGTTAGATAACTTTAAAAATTGCTATAATCCTTCTTCTCATTTATGGATTAGTGTGGCAATGCACGTTAAAAATTTTAAATTTCCTTTTAAAGTCTTGAAATCCCTTTGGTATTCTATGTAATCTATCATAAAATGTCTCTATTGCACCCTTTCTTCCCCTTAAAATTCTGAACTTAGGACACTAAAGGAACAAAAATATAAGACAAAATGAAACAATTGGATACCAAATGATAATATGCTCTAAGACACTAAAGGAGAAAAAATGTAATAAATATTGAATGAAATAATTGGATCGCAAATGATAATTCATAATATTAGGAAAGAGATAAAAAGAAAAAAGAAAAAGAATCTAGTAGAGGAAGGGATAAATAACTAAATAGAGTGAATTTGAGGAGCAAGGAAAAAGTATGATAGTGCAGAAAACAAGGAAGAAAAAGACAATTTTTAAATCCAATCAGACCGACCAATAACTAATAACCAACCATGTTTCCAATCTAGTCAGCTATAAAAGCTGGGAAAATCAGAAAAAAAGGCCAAACCCAAGTTTAATATTTCAATATTGATTGAGCTAGGCAATAGAAGTTAGATACAACAAGCGGTTGAGTACAATCTAGGCAATAGATTAGCTTGTACTTCATTATATGTTGATTTTTTCTGTCTCTTATTACATTTAACTTTATTTGCAACAAGCCAAAATCTTTTGGCTTAATGCAAATTTTTAGAGGATATTATATCATAATCACTTAAATGCATACATAAATTTCTCTTTCCTTTTTTGTGGATTTCGTCCCAACATAGGGTTGGTATAGGATCTATAGTTTTTGTGTTTTTATGTACAAATATCTTGATCTATTTAAGAAAAAACCTTATTGCCATTTTAAGAAGAGTTTTTACTAGTCACTTCGTATAGTGACTAACAACAATAACAGTTGTATTATGTATAAAGTAATAAAACTTTCTTACTGGACCCCTACTTTATGGAAAATCGAAACAAGTTCTTTGACAATTGCTTTGCATGAGTCAAAATGGAACTATTTCTTATTATCACATAGAGAATAGTTTCGAGTTTTGGAGCACGTAATAAGCTATCAGAAGATTTATTAGGGTTAATTACAACGAACATTTCTTCATGTTAATTAGTTGCATGTCTTTGTTTCTGCTAGATGAATTTTGACTTATCAAAGAATATATGACTGGTCAACAAAATTAGCAATAAGATCTGGTTATTTTACATTTATTTTGGGATTTATCAAATCAAAGATTCTATAATATGGTATCTTATAAGTATGATAAAGGTAACTATAAACATGAATGTTGCTTGTATTTCTCAATGTTGGTTATATATTAGTTGCATTTTAGATGCATGATGTTGTGTTTTGCGTTAATCATGAAATATGTAATTATACTTTTTTGACCAAATGCTTATAGGCATGTGTTAAGAGAATTGAAGGAGATGATTCTGGACAAAAGCATTGCACAGGTCAATATTTTGACTATTGGGTTTGTGTTGATAAATATGTAAGTGTTTTTCTTGCTTCTAAATACTTAATTTACATAGTTGTAGAGTACACGGGAATGATATAAAATGAGAATACTTACATATTTATCAACACAAATGTTTTTACTTAAAATTTTGGAATACTTATTCTCATTTCACACTATGGTAATTTAAATGTATTTTTTTCATAGCTTAGCACAATCATTTTTAGATATCAAAATATAATGGATTTTAAATTAATGTGACTTAAATACCCTTGGTTTTTTAAGAAATTGTAACAATTTTTCTCGTATTGTATTTTATTCATGCTATGTGCTATTTCTACAACTATGAAACTATTAAGTATTTTGCATTAATGACAAAAAACTACAAAATTACATATTAAACTTTTTGTTTATAGTCAAATAATAAAAACATAGTACAATTGTTATATAATATCATATTTATTTTGGAAACTTAGTATTTGTCATCAATGCAATCAAAGCTATGTAAAGAAAAAAAAATTAAATAAAATTTCAATAAACATTACATCCCATATTTTATCTTTCAAAACAGAAATTGGAAAGGACTAGCCTTGTTCTTTTTTTTTTTTCCCTGAAGAATGCATTTCCATGATCTCATTGGATAAGATTTTCAACTTAAAATTTTCATATGAAATTTGAAAATACGAATAGGTTAGAAAAGATTTCTCATTCCAAATCATTCCTATGTATCAAATATGAGATTAAAGTTTTGGCATACATGATAATTAAGTTATCGATCAAACTTAAAGTTTTGGCATACATGGTAATTAAATCATCAATCAAAGTTGATATTAGGGGAGTTAAACTCCCAAGTATGATTGTACTAAACTTTGATGGAAGACAACCTTTTTTTTTTTTTTTTTTTTATGTTCTCCATGATCTATCTCATGATATACACAGAAATTCTTGTAGGTGTATTATCCCCATGATACAGGAGTTGATATTCTTATTATATCATGAGATAGATCTGTCTCTTATACACATCATTAGTGATATAACATAATACTACTAGTTCTTAATAGTGGTTTTATAGCATGTTATCAGCCTGAATCTCTTAGCCAATTTCTCAACATTTCTATTGGGAATTCTCAACACTTCCATTAGGCAAGTTGGGTAAGTTCTGTATGTTTTTTTATTTCAATTATCATTATGGCTAGCATTGCAAACTTGAGTTTGTGGCTCTTGATATCACTGGAAAGAATTATTTATCATGGGTGCTAGTTGCTGAAATTCATCTAGATACAAATGGTTTTGGAGAAACCATCAACGAAGGAAGTAAAGCCACAAATCAAGAAAATGCCAAAGCAATGATCTTTCTCCATCACCACATTGATGAAGGCTTGAAAACTGAGTACCTAACGATAAAGGATCCCTTCGTCTTGTGTCTCTTATGAAATCTAGATGTGTTATAACAGAAAGGAGCCTTAATCATCTTGCCAACTTCTCAACACGTCTATTGGGAATTCTCAACACTTCCATTTGGCAAGACATGCAACAAGTAAGTTTTGCTTGTTTTTTTTTTTTTTAATTTCATTAGAATTTATGTATGCATTACAGTGACTTGATGTGTATAAGAGACTTGATTTTGGCTCTTACTATGGTCCAAAAACTTTTCTTTTAGACAGTGAATTCAGCTCGGCTTGAATTGCCTCTTTCTAATATTTCTTAAAATCCTTTTTACGATATTACTGCTGATTTCTTATTGTTCTTGTTCACTGAACAAAATAATGAGATTTTGTTGAAAAATCATGAAGACCATCTAACTAGTGTTGCTCCATTTCCTGACATCAAATGCGACAGTCATGCAGTCTAATAATAGACAAAATCACATCGCGGTCACGGCTGTGGACGTGATTAGACCTGTCTCTTATACACATCTAGATGTGTATAAGAGACAGCTCATAACAAAAAATTGGAACAATAGTGATGAGAAAGATAGATATCAAAATAAAAGAAAAATGGATAATGAGTGCTACCGATGTGGCATGAAAGGTCATTGATCTCGTACCTGTCGTACGCCAAAACATCTTATAGATCTCTATCAAGAATCATTAAAGAACAAAGAGAAAAAGATAGATGACTAATTTTATTAGTAAGATGTTGACCATGGTCTTGGTAGCAATAGCTTTACTCACCCTGAATGTGATACTAGTCATTTGTTTAGTGACGAAAATATCCAAGAATAAGTCATTTTAGTTAACTACGCTAATGTAATAAATTTTCATTTGATATTTTTTTAAATAAAATATTATTGTTGATTTCATTTTTTTTAATGTTTCTTATATTTTATAAATATTGTACTTAAGAAGAAAAAACATCTCATTTGGGTTTTTTTTTTTTTTTTACACTTTTGGTGAAGAATATGGACGTTTCAATGATCAATAATAAACAATTATATCTAGCAGACAGTGCAACGACACACTCCATACTTAAACATAAGAAATATTTTTCTTATCTAGTAATGATAGAAGCCTATGTTACTACTATATTTGGTAGAACCAAATTGATTGAAGGCTCCGGAACAACAACTATAACTTTGCCTGGATGAACAAAATTTTGCATTGATGATGTATTATTTTCTTCACAGTCTCAAAGGAACTTATTTGAAATGGATATCATATTGAGACTACATGTGAATGGCAACATTGAATACTTGCATATTACAAGTATTATTTTTGGAAATAAAGTTGTGTTGGAAAGTTTATCTTCTTATTCCTACACACATATTAGTATAGTTGAATCGTATGTGACAGTAAACCAAAATTTTACAAATTATGATGAATTTTTTATTTGGCATAACCGGTTGGGCCACCCCATTCTATAATGATGCCAAGAATTCTTGAGAATTCATGTGGTCATTCTTTAAGAGGTCAAAACGTATTACGATCTAATGAATTCTCAATTGCTGCTTGTTGTCAAGCAAGTTGATCATTAGACCATCGCCATTAAAAGTTAAAACTAAATCTCCTGTATTTTTGGAATGCATACATAGGGATATTTCTGGGCCTATTCACCCACCTTGTAGACCATGTCAATATTTTATAGTTTTGATTGATGCATCAATGAGATGGTCACATGTATGCTTATTATTAACTCGCAACATGGATTTTGCGAGATTGTTAGGAGAGTTAATTCGGTTGACACGCTCATTTTCCTAATTATCCCATTATGACAATTCATCTTGACAATGCTAGTGAATTTACTTGAATTGTCATAATAATGATTATTGTATGTCTGTTAGGATAAGTGTTGAACATCCTGTAGCTTACGTTCACACACAAAATTGTATGGTAGAATCGTTCATAAAGTGCTTGTAATTAATTGTTAGACTATTACTTATGAGAGCAAAACTCCCAATTTTTGCTTGGGGACATGCTATTTTGCATGCAGTAGTGTTAATTCGCATAAGACCAACAAAATATCATGAGGTCTCCCTATTACCATTGGTTCATGGTCAAGAACCAAATAGTTCCATATAAGAGTTTTTGAAAGTGCAGTTTATGTTCTTATTGCTCCACCACAATGCACTAAGACGGGTTCTCAAAGGAGGTTGGGTATATATGTTGGGTATGAATCTTCATCTATAATAAAATCTATTGAACCAATAACTGAAGATTTATTTAAGGCTCAATTTGCTAATTGAACTCATTTTGATGAAATAGTTTTCCCAACATTAGGGGGAGAGAAAATAAAGCTGGATAAGAAAATTAATTGGAATGAATTATATTGTCTCATTTTGATCCTCGTACAAAACAATGTGAACTGGAAGTTCAAAAGATAATTCATTTGCAAAATTTAGTAAATCACTTGCTAGATGTTTTTACTAACTCAAAGAGAATTACTAAATCTCATGTACCAGCTGTAAATACTCCTATTAGAATTGATGTCCCTGAAAGACAGGTCTCCACTATACAATATCTAGATGTGTTGCAGACGTCATTAGCACGTGGTAGACCAATCGATTCCAAGGATAAAATTCCTCGTAAAAGAAAATGAGAAAATAATCAAGATGGTCACAATGAAGAACTAAAGACTCCTAAAGAGTCTCTAGACATGATTGATGATAAATTTTCGAAGAAATTCGGATACTTAAAAATAGTGATAATCATAAGATCTCAATAAATTATGTCATATTGACTGAAAGAGAATAAAATAAAGTGACCGCGACCTTGATTTTGTCTATTATTAGACCTGTCTCTTATACACATCTAGAATTCACTGTCTAAAAGAAAAGTTTTTGGACCAATGATACACACTCTTGAATAGGTGCATCCTATGGGATATAAATGGGTATTTGTATGCAAGATAAATGGGATAAATGAAATTGTACGATATAAGGCACGTCTTGTTGCATAAGATTTTTCCCAAAAACTTGGTATTGATTATAATGAGACAGCATATCATGTGATGGATGCAACAACTTTTCGATGTTTACTTAGTCTGGCATCATGTGAAAAACTTAGAATATGTCTCATATGTCCATTATTGATCATTGAAGCTGTAAAGATCTGTCTCTTATACACATCTGAAACGTGTAAAGGATTTAAATTGCCAAAAGGGCATAATCATAGATCTCAAGATCATTTACTCGATTAAGTTATGTAGATATCTTTACAGCTTAAAGCAAGCTGGACATATGTGATATAATCGCCTTAGCGAATATTCATTAAAAGATGGCTATCAAAATAGTCTTGTATGTCTATGCATTGTTATAAAGAGATCTGCTTCATGATTTGTCATTATCACTATTTATGTTGATGATTTGAATCTTATTGGAATTCCTGAAGAACTCCAAAAAGTTCCTGATTATTTGAAGCTAGAATTTGAAATGAAAGATCTTGGAAAGACAATTTTGTGTTGGTTTAGAAATTGAGCATTTTGATAATAATAACTTTTTGCACTCCGGTTTATCGCTTAAGTGCTTAAACGATTGTATATGGATAAAGCACACCCGTTAAGCATACATATGGCTGTAAGATCACTTGATGTGCATAAAGATCCTTTCCGACCTTGTGAAAATGATAAGAACCATTTGGTCTAGAAGACCATATCTTAGTGCTATTGGAATATTAATGTATCTTACTAGGTCTTTCATTTCATACAAGCCCTAACATATCATTTTCAGTGAATTTATTGGCAAGGTATAGTTCTTCACCTATACAAAGGCATTGGAATGGTGTTTAAACATGTATTTCATTACCTTCAAGGTACGATAGATGTGAATCTTTATTATAAATCACTCAAGTATGATCTTATAGGTTAGCTGTCTCTTATACACATCTAGATGTGTATAAGAGACAGATATTAAGTCAAGCATACTCGACCTCAAACTCAAGGTACTGACTTTCTTGGCATTCAATGAAACAAATCATAACTGTTATGTCTTTTATTCATGCTGAGATACTAGCAATTCATGAAGCAAGTTGGGAGTATTTTTGGTTATGATCTATAATCCATCATGTTTGAAAAACATGTGGTTTGCATTTAGACAAGAGAGTCCCCACCACTTTGTTCGAGGATAATGTTGCGTGCATTGTTCAACTAAAGAAAGGATATATCAAAAGTGATAGAACGAAACACATTCTACCAAAATTCTTTTTCACTCATGATCTTAAAAGAATGGTGAGATTAGTGTTCAACAAATTCACTCAAGTGAAAATCTAGCAGATTTATTCACAAAGTACTACCGACTTCAACATTTGAAATGCTAGTTCATAAGATTGGAATGCGCCGACTGGAAGATATCAAATGATGTGCTAAAGAGGGGAAGTAATTATACATTGTACTATTTTTTCCTTAACCAAGGTTTTTTTCTCATTGGGTTTTTCCTGGTAAGGTTTTAACAAGGCATTTTTTTTAAACATGGACATCCAAGGGGAAGTGTTATGATCATTTAGTTGATGTCTACCCATATCCTTCATGATTTACCTCATGATCTACATATCAATTGTAACTCTCATTATCCCCATGATACACCCCATGATCTTCTATATTACTTCATGTAACTCTCACTACCTTATGTACCTCATGTAATCTACATATACTCATGTAATATCCAAATAATGTTATGAGCATGGGTGAACCTTAAACCTATAAATAAAGTACTTGGGTGAATAGAATGAGAGGCTTAGGTGAATGGAATGATAGGAGAAAAAAGTGTGAATTTCTTTATCTCTACTTTACATTATATTACTTTCTATTCACTAAGTCTTTATTTAAGGTTTAAGGATTAACATAATGTCATAACATTAATAGGATTGTTACATGAGTATATGTAATTCTTAATTTAAGAAGTTCATGTGCGAAGTAGACAATGAAGAGGTGATTAGGTTTTAGATTTTTTTCAAAATTATGATTTGAACCCTTTAAGTTTTCTTAGTACACATCTAGATGTGTATAAGAGACAGGGTTGCTGGCCTTTAGCGTGACCTGAACAATCATCTAGTGAATTTTGAATATTTGGATAATTTTCTGCATGTAAAAAGTCATATGTTTAACTAAACGCTGATTTTAACGGCGACAATTGATGGAACGACCTAAAGACGATATTTTCATGAGTTGAGTGATTAGGGACTTAATAATTTAAATCCATCATATGATGATCTTTCTGGTCTACCATTTATATCTAGATGTGTATAAGAGACAGTATATACACATATATATAGAGAGAGTAAGGCCTTTTCTCTTGTCTCTTATACACATCTAGATGTGTATAAGAGAAGAGTAAATGGATTTAAAAAAAAAAAAAGAGGAAGTTTGAAATAGATGGAAAGAAAAGAATTTAATGAAGACGGCAAGTAGAAAATAAAAGGAAAAAAAGACTAGAAACGAAAATAAAAATGATATGGAATCCGATTGAAAAGTGACAATGATGTGAACCAGCTTGGTGATCCATACACTGGTAGATGCAGAGATTGGAGTTTGGGAGGGGGAGGCAAGAAATTGCCTAGAGGTGTAAATGAGTTGAGTTGAAATTGAATAGTGGTATGCTACAATTTCAATTCAGTAATTGTATAAGTACTTGAATTTGAATTTAACCGAGTACCTTAATTGGAGCCCGAGCTCGATTCGGCATACTCATGGTGAGTTTGTATGCAATGCGAACTAGTTAAATATTAAGTCAAGCATACTCGACCTCAAACTCAAGTTTGACTTCCTAAAAAATTATTCCAATAGTTTTTATATAAAAATGAGGCAAATTTTAACTAATAAATTCCAAATTTTAGAATGAAATACTACAATAGAAAATAATAGTAGATTAAATTATTTGAATTTCAATTGTAGGTCAAATATTTCACTTGGAGAACAGAGTGTTCCTCCGAGCAAAAATAACGTGAATATTTATTGAAAGAAATTAGACATTTTTAGACGTGATAAGGAAAAACCTAAATAGAAACTTGTTTCATCCATTAAAAGAGTGTGGATTATATTGTTGGACTTGTATGAGAAATAGTCCACAGATTTTAAGAGTGTTTCTTAAAAAAAGACAAAAGTTTAGATTTTTCAAAACCCAATAAAAATCTTGAACAAAAATTTCTTTAGTCATTAAAAACTTAAAGCTCAGGAAGAGACAGGTACTTTGATCTATCCCTTTGGTTCGGGACCGACACCATTTTGAACTTAATACATATAATAATAGGTTCAAATGCTAGTGGGACGCAGACATTCTAAGTCCAAAAAGGAGGAGAACTTAGGAGAAATGACCAAATAATTATAAAAAAAAAGGAGGGGGAAGTATTTTTTTGGTTACCAAACATTTGTCAAATACACTAATCATAGTTATACCACATGCTATAATGAATAATTTTTTTGGGGATAGGACGGCACACTTAATGGTCCGTAGCATGATAACTCACTGCAGATTTTTCTTGAGCACTTTCCTTGTTGATATTTCATATTGGATAGAGATTTTCTAAAGGTCAGTTTTTTCCCCCAATTTACCATTGCATATTATTTTTTCCCTTCAATGTTTTTTAATTAAATTTTTGCTCTTTTTTTAGAAGTATCTGTGACATTTCATCAATTCCGTTAGTTGGATTTGACTACCATTCATAACAAAGGGTATTTATTAGTTGGCCAGATCTTAGAGTTTATTGTGTAGTTTGGGTAAACCACAAGGAAAATAAATATAATTAACCCATCAAAATTGATTGTAAGATAAATGTAATTAACCCGTCAAAATTGATTGTAGATAAATAAGGACATTAAATATAAGAGCAGTTTGGCGCATGTGAGCATCAAACTCACAGGCACATCAAAAATTGATTTTTATCAGTTAATGGTATTACATATGTTTATTTCAAAATACAATCCTCTAACAAATTCATTGACAAATTGACCCACTCTTGTACACACAATAATGAACCAAGATTACATGCTGATAAATCTAGCCACCACAATCTATCACAAAATTTTTGCAAATTTGAAATATCTAATTCCTTAAAATAACAAATTTCACTTTTTTCTCAGATTTAAGTTTCCTAAAAATCTCAAGCCATCTCTTACAAAATATGATAGTGGAAGTTAGGAGGGAGGGTGTTTGCCATATGGGTTGTCACTTTGAAATGGAGAATGGTTACAACCTTACAAGTGTAGATGTGATGGATCTTGGAATCGTTGAGAGTGGTAGAGATGGGTGGATTGTGGGAGAGAGGCAGAAAATTAGGATGAAAAAAGTATGTGATACTTTGAGAATTTTTAAGAATGAAAATTGAGATTTTGCAACTGAACTAGGAATTTCTATTAAATACTTTGATGAAATTAATTTTGCAATGTTCAAGAGTTTGATTGAGTGGTGATGATGCCGATGTTCTCTATATATATGTGTATATACACACACACACACCTGTCTCTTATATCGACACATTTCTCTCCCCGGTGATACTTTTTCATCATCTCAATTCTCTGTTTTTGTTTCTGGAAGGATGAAGAACCGAGGAACATGCCGAACTGCTAGCAAGGACGCTGAGGCCAGCAACCAGCACCTCGTGGTGCATACCGATGAGGCAGAAAATGTTGGCACACCAGCCGAGGTCCAACAAAAGCAGAATGATGTTTTGAAGTACATTGCTGATCATTTTGAATCAACTCGAGCTGTTTCCCATACGTGAGAATAAATGTCCATCCGAGCACTCAAACCGAGAGGCCACTCCACAAGCCGAACAACAACGCGCTCCCGGCCTAAAGTCTGGGAAACAGCCAGTTGACGCCATGAGTCTAACCAACCTGCACTACAAAATAACAAGGTCACGCTCGGAGGAACAATCTGACGAATCAAACTCATCAACGAGCGAATCAATAAAATTACCACCACGAAAGACTCGGCGCATATTCCTCAAAAACTCGACTCAAGAGGACCCTCCCACTGTTTTAAAACACTCAAAGAGCAAATAGTCTCGAAAACAAAATTCAAGAGATTTTGAGGAAAAACAATTTAGTTCGAATACTCTCTGCTCCGTGAAATTGATAGAAATCTATTCACAATCTCTATCAAGACTGAACCGCTCCGATGCAATTCAAGTTACTGACTCGACCGCAACAAGAGAGATTTTGATCCGTCCGATTATCTTTAGCACGTGGTAGCTGTCATAAGCCTTTATGGCTATAGTGACGCCACTCACGCAAGTTATTTGCCACCACCCTTCGAGGTCCGCCCAAAAGTGATTCCAAGAGCTACCGATGAACTCAATTGTCACTTTTAACGACTGCGAAGTCCTTCTTCCGCCACTTCGAAGCAAATCAATAATGCGAAGGAAACGTCGCACCTCATGAACATTCGACGAGATCGGACGAATCGCTTAACAAATTTGTGGACGACTTCAATGATGAAGTGGTCAAATAAAAAATATAGATGAAAGAATTTTGGTGGCTGCTTTCTACAGCGGCATCCGACCTGGTACCTTCAACGCCGACCTGGCCAAAAGGATGTCGAGCTCCTACTCTGAGCTCCTGGAGAGAGCGTCGGAGTTCATACGGGGCTCTCCAGGCTGTCAAACATACAAATCTAAATGTGTATAAGAGACAGTTCTAAACCTCCTGAAGACTCCGAACCACTGATCCTCTAAAAAGCTAAGGGTCACAGATAGGTTGAGCTATTTGGTTTCCCAGAGCCGGACCGTTGGCGAACCGGGTGGTCTACCGTGGCAATAATGTCGGAAACCAACCCCAGTGCACAAGAAGCCACCCGGACGCTGACTTCACACCACTCAACACATCAGATTCACAAACTTGTTCCAAGTGCAACATTTGGGGTTTCTTAGAGCCACCCCTCCAATGGTGTCGGTCCCAACCAAAGGGATAGATCAAGCATCAGGCCTTTCATGGTCAATACAGCCATGATACCGAGGCTCGCAACCACCGAAGGTTGAAATTGAGAGGACCATTCAAGAAGGACACCTGCAGCAGTTCATCGGCCGATTCGCTGTAGAAATCCAAAGAAACGCTGCCAACAGAGAAAACCCAGTGCGGCCTCACCAGCCTCGTCAGCAAAATTGAGGCGGCCAAAACATAAACAATCCCCTGACAAACCAAGATCAGTAGATCCGAGTAGTCGGGTGATAAACACAATAGTCGGGACCGGACAGGACACCAATAATGCCAGGAAAAAATCACATTAGATTTAGGACACTTGGGTCAAAATGCAGATGGATGCCTACTTGATAAAGCTTTTCAAAATCCCACTGGTTGGCTTCACTGGTGATTCGGTCGTCCCTGAGGGACAGATAATGCTCCCGTTGTGCCTCAGAACTGTCCTTATACACAATTGAGATGACCAATTTCATGTCACAAAAAGGGACAGTTCCTACAAGGCATCTTAGGCCAACTTATACATATCTAGATACCTACAGAATCCTTCTCTCTGTGTTTCATATCAGAATAAAATTCATGTTGAGGGACGGATCTGAAGGAACCATAATTAGAAGCCAGTAGGAGGCCCAACCTGCAATAAGGATGATGTCCCTGTTGTCCCAGTTTCAGACTATGTCCATTGCAGACAAGGATTTCCTGCAAACTTTTGATACCCCATCCATCTGGAATTGCCTGGAAGAGCCTTCAACAAGTCAAATGGAGGAGGAAGAAAATGTGGGACCGCGGAGAACCACTACTGAGATCTCCGAGCCTCCCGAACCCAAGGGAAAGGACAAAGCAAAAATTGAGCCCCAAGATGAGGTCCCCATTAAGGAGATACCACTGGATCCGAGGTCTCTTCAGATAGGTTGGCCTAAGATCTGTGCTCTTCTTCCAGCAGAATTCAAAGCCCTCATCTTCAAGCCGGTGAGTACAATGACGTGTTAAATGCGGAAGTCGAAGACATGCCATGCGTCCTCGAGAAATAATCGAGCACAAACTCGGAGTGAACCAGATGTACATGAGGGGGCATAGAGGCTACCAGTCTACTAGCTGTCTCTTATACACATCTAGATGTATACACATCTAGATGTGTATAAGAGACAGCACTAATTAGAGTCGCCAATATCTAATTTGTATAGTAATCTAGTCCTTGTAACTAAACAAGATTTATAAGCGAATATGCTAAGATTTTACTGATTTTAATAAAGTCTGTTCGGAGGACAGTTACCCGTACCCCCTGATTGACACGGTAGTAGATTCATTTGTTAGATTTTATATTTTATACCTTTTAGATGCATTCAAGGGCTATCATCATATATACATGGCCAAAGAAGATGAATCTTTCATCACCGATCAAGGCACGTATTGCTACACCACGATGTCCTTCAGACTCAAAAATGTCGAAGCCACATATCAACGGCTCGTAACAAAATGTTCAAGTCCCAAATAGGACAAAACATGGAGGTATATATTGATGACATGGTAGTCAAGAGCTGAACCTATGAGGAAACCCTGAACACATCCTGAGATGTTATCAGGGACTGTCTCTTATACACATCTAGATGTGTATAAGAGACAGCTTAGAATGTACATTTTTCTTGGGATTCATTGTCTCTCACTGGGGAATCGAGACAAACCCTGAAAAGGTGCAAGCCATAATCAATATGAAAACTCCCACCTCGGTCAAGAAAGTTCAGAGACTCACCTAGAATGGCAGCCACACAATCGAATTTTGTCCAACTCGGCAGAAAGAGGCGTCAGGGTTCTTCTCAATTTTATGTCTCTTATACACATCTAGGGTGTATAAGAGACAGATCTTCGAATTCTCTGAGGGGCTACTAAGCCTCTGCAAACGATTTTATTTTCTACTACTTGCCTCTGCGAACCTCATTGCATGTCTGTTGAACAGACAGTCTAGATGTCTATAAGAGACAGGTATTTTGAGGGCCATGAGCATCTCGTCTTAGCTTCCGGTGTGAATTTGGAGCCGGGGCAGGGATAATAATCCGATCCCCAGAAGGAGACTATCTCACTTATGCCCTGAGATTCAAATTCCCAGCAACCAATCTAGAAGCTAAGTGCGAGACAGATATGTAGGATCTTATGGTCCATCAGATGGGAGCCGAGTATGAAGCGTTTGAGGAGGGCTATCGATGCCTCTCTCCGCCGAGCCGATCCTGAACCTGCTCATTTAAGGAAGCTCGTAAAAAATTTAAGAAGGTGGACATCTGGCTTACCCCCTGTTTCAGACTAGATGTCGACGAACTCTTATCAAATCTAGCCTGTCTACATATACTCAATTACCAAACAGACCATTGCTGTTGCAATTCTACCAATATTCAAAGCGCATGGCCATTTGATCAGTGGGGAAATGACATACCGGGCCTGCTTCCCAGAGGGGTGGGCAGACTTGAGTTACTGGTAGTGATGGTTGACTACTTCACCAAGTAGATCGAGGCCGAGCCACTGGTCTCAATTTCTGGACAAGCAATAGAAAAATTCTTTTGAAAAAATATTATTTTCCGGTTCGGTATCCCTGCTGTGCTGGTTTCTGACAACAGAAAGCAATTTGAAGGGGAGCCTTTCAAGAGCTTCTACGCTAACCTCGGCATCAAACATCACTTCACCTCCGTCGCTCATCCACAAGTGAACGGACAGACTGAAGTATGCAACCGAACCCTATTGACGGGGCTCAAGACTCGACTTAAACGAGCCAAGGCCGCTTGGGTCGAGGAATTGCCTAGTATCTTATGGGCATACAGGATCTCGAGGCACTTTGTGTGCCCTAGAACACAACAGCTAACTTAGACCTGCTCGAGGAAAAGAGATTGGATGCATCCATCCGAGAGGCCAAGTACAAGCAAGTCATAGCCAAACACTACAATGCCAGGGTCAACCATCAGTACCTGCGGCCCAAAAACTTCGTGCTTCAGAAAAATGAAGCAAGCCGTGTATAAGGGACTAGAAAGTTAGACCCAAACTAGGAGGGCCCCTATCGTGTAATAGAAGCTCACACTTCGGGCTACTACAAGTTGGTTGACATGAAAGGGGACCCTGTTCCCAAAATGTGGAACATGTATAAGAGACAGGCTCATATGCAATTGACATGGTTGTTGGAAGAGGTAATTTCTTTCTTTTGAGATGGAACTTTTATTACATTCTTTGGTAATATTTTGTTGAGGGCAGAGGATTAATAGTCCCCCCTCAAGGGTAGAGGCTTAGTAGCCCCCAAGAGCCATTGAGCTGCACCAACTCTCAGAGGTTCGGTCCTAGCTGAACTGTATCCAAAATCGAGCTGCTCCAACCTCGAGGTCGGACTCTTCAACAATACAAAACCAATCTAATACACCTGCTAGAACCGGACGTCTGAGGGTCGAGGCTTAGTAGCCCCCCAGCAAATTCGAGCAGTTCTGACCTTAGGTCCGGTTCTAGCTCAACAGAAAATAAAATTAAGCTGCTCCAACCCTCAGAGGTCCGGATACAGTTCAACATAAATGCAAACATTGAGGGCAGAGGCTTAGTAGTCCCCCCTCAAGGGCAGAGGCTTAGTAGCCCCCAAGAAAATTCGAGCAGTTCCGACCCTCAGAGATCCGGTTCTAGCTCAATAGAAAATAAAATTGAGCTGCTCCAACTCCCGAGGATCGGATCGTTGCAGCCAAAGAAAACAAAGTTGGAGCAGCTGAATTTTCTAGGGGGCCTCCCTTAAATGAATTTGAGAGGATCCGATCCTCAGAGAGGCTCGATAGCCCTCCTCAAACAAAATAATATTTCTTTGATCCTGGAAGGTCTGATTCAAGTTAATGGCTAAGGCGAACATAAGGAACTAAGCTTAGTTCTTTTGCCTCAACCCGGAAGGGTCTAAATAAGGCCTAAATTCAAAATGAAAGGGGGACTTAGACCATTTTCCATGCTATTGTTCTTAAGTGTTAAAATTTTGTTATCTCACTATATCATAAGTCTTTTGCCTTGGATGCAGGAAACAAAGAAAATAAAAAGTAAGTAAAGGAAGGAAGTAAAGAAAAGATGAGGCTCTTATAGAGAAGACGAAATTGTCAAAACTTAAGAGTTTCATTAAACAATCCTAACTATTACATAAAAGTTCCTAATATTATAACTCAAGCCTGCATCCTGAATCAAGGCAGTCGCTTCAGAAGCTCCAGCGATCGATACCAGGGCCTTGAATTGAGCTTGTAGGCCATTGATAACCTCCTCAATAACAGAGGCATCATATGGCAACCCCTTGTACAAATCAAGAATCTTCACCAAGTGTTCACATGCCAGTGTGATCCATCCTAGAGATGAAGGGTGAACTCCTTCAGCATCTCATCTACTTCATCCGAAGCCACGAACTCGTTTCTTTCTTCAATCCGCAGCTCCCTTTCTCGAGAATCAAATTTTGCCTTGGCCAACTGGGCCTTTTCCTGAACTTGAAGGACCCTCTGCTTTAGATCCGTGATCCTCTTGTCTCGATCGCTAACATCAACTTCAAGGGTCATCTTTTCCAACTCGACCTGGCGAAGTTTATCTCTCACTTCAATCAGCTCCATCTTCCATTCATCGTACTTCTTGCCCGCCTCAATGTTGCATTTCAGTTCGTTGGCTTTAACAGGCTCCTTCACTACCTGAATCCACACCGAACTTGGCTTGAGCCAACTCCTGCTTCATGGAGTTGATGGCAGAGTTGAAGAAGGACTCGCGCTCGGTAATGGCGAGCAAGATAGTAATAGCCTGCAAAGGAACAAAGGTGTAAGTTGAAATACCAAGTGCAAAAAGTTGGAATTTTGAGAAGAGCTAGACACACTTACATTTATTAGACTAACGTGAAGCTCATCTAGCCTCTATTAGGGGGTAAGCCTCTTTACATAGGCAACGTTTTGAGGCAAGGCAACCATCTTCGCCTGCTCACGACCCATCCAGGGAATTACATGGTTCCCTTATATCCCTCGGATGTGTAGGTAAGAGACAGGGATATGAGGTACGGCAATCCTTTCCATAAGAAGTGATGAGCTGCTTTGACAGCGGGGCATTTCTAGAAGAGACCCTGGGGGTCCTCACCCACGCCATTGGACCGGAGGGCCTCGAGGGACAGATAATATAGTTCCGTGACCTTTGTGAGGGACGTAGCTCAGAAGGATGTCATGGGTAGGAAACAGTCCCGCCCAGGCGAGGATGTTGTTGGATAAAATGGCAGGTTGGTTGTTAAAATTTATTCTAAGGTTAGATTCTATAAGTCTCCTGGCATGTATAGAGTCTGGGAGAGAGGCGTTTTTTATTTTGAGATTTTCTTTGGCAAGGTTCCAAGGGCCCCGAACCTTTGGGGATCGAGGTATCGGGCAAAGAAAAACGACTTCTTTTATATTATGGATAGATGTCTCTTATACACATCAGAGTGAGCTGTTGCCACGGTTCAGTGGTGAGCTCTATTTTGTTTTCTGTTGAACTTGATCCAAACCTCTAAGGGCTGTCTCTTATACACATCTAGATGTGTATAAGAGACAGATTGTCGGATTCTCCATCTTAAGCCAAGTGCGTTTGGGGTCGGTGGGATATACTAATAACCCAAGAGTCGGACAGATGGATGAGGAGGGTGCTATCGGTAACCTCGGCCCCACTTCAAGCTGTTCTGGTAAACTATTAAGTAACCGGGAAGAGGCAGGCCTCGGTCATTTGGAGTAGGGAATTTGATGTGTATATTTTTAGGGAGTTAGGCCTCGGTCCCTAAGTATTCTGATGTCCTCGGGGTCGAGAGAATTTGATATGTGGGGTGTTTGGAGGTTGGGGTGGTCATTGATGGGGGAGGCTAGATTAGGGCAAGTAAAAAAAGTTTAGGGGGTTTTCTAAAAAAAAAGGTAGCCTCGTCTAAGGGTTCGTGAGCCTATTAGTGGCGTCTACGGGGAAGGAGGGACCGGCGTGCTAATGAGAGAGGAGGAGTGACGACTACGGCCATGGTCTTCTATTTGAAAGGCGAGTAAGGTTTTTGGGAGGACTTCTTGTGGTATCCGACAAGCAACGTTGAGCGGCACATGGTGGCACAATCGGGAAGTCGGATGCAACATCTCTGTGTGTGTGTATAGTTGTATTATCACAAATAAGTAATCTTTACTCCCTCTGTCTCTTAGGAGTTCACCATCTAGGTCTTCTCTATGGGGTCTGTCTCTGTATACACATCTATAGTTGTATTATAAAAAGAGAGCATCCTCAGAGTGTTCTATGAATCCGGAGGAAAATTGACAGTTTGAAATGAAACGAGGAGTTTCAGCAGAAAATGAGGCGTTTGCGAAAAATGAGCCATTTTGTAGCAAAATTGGAGCGAGTAATGCAGCGCAATAAATGAAAATTTAGTGCATGGGGACTCAACAAAAGTCCCCATGCACTAAATTTTCATTTATTGCGCTGCAACCCTCCGAGTTACCTAGGCCTCGGATCGGTGTGGCAAGCACGAGGATGCTCCAAGGCTTATGCACCTTGGTTTAGTATAAGAGGGTCGGTCATAGGTATTTGGGGACCCGGGGGCTGCAGGCGATCGTTTTCGGCTCTGCACCGAGCCGAGGGGACTAATGATGATGCCGATTAGTAACAATCAGCATTTTTTCCAAATTGTTCTAGCGAAGTGCTTACGTGGCAATCTCATTAAGGGTAGTTATGTAATTTAGCCCCGGATGAGCTAGTAGACTGGTAGCCTCATGCCCCCTCATGTACATCTATAAATAAGGGGTTTGGGTGCCAAGAAAAGGGAGGCACACTTTCTATACTAATCCTTACACATTAATTCCAGTTACAAATTCTCCTTAGCCTTTCTACTTTCTCTCTCTACCTAGAAGCTAATTCTCAACTTCGTCAAGTGGTTATATCCTGTAATCCACTTTAGTTTACTGATGCAAAGTAGTATAAATTGATTTATCGCAAAGTAGAGATATTTTATGTCAATAGAAGAATTTGTAATCTTTCAACCTGCCGATATGAAAATAAGTTGGGTTGCCGGAAAACAACTGTGGGAGAAGTAAAGTAGGAATGGATGGTAGTGAGACCATTGACAACAAAAAAGACAGGCACTAAAGGAGGGGAAAGAAAGTTAATGGGAACTATATTATTCCGGCTTGAGCAGGTAGCCTCATATGCATGAAAAGTCAACCTACAATTCGAATTAATATGCAGCTGAGATTTCATTATATTTTATGGACTGTGATATAGCAATTTTCCTAAATTTAGGTTGTATTCTTATGAATTGAGAAAGATAAAACTTTCTTGAGTAAAGCACTTCGAGAACAGTCAAAAGATGGAGGTGTACATTGTCAAAGTAATTTTAGAACATGATTGGACATATTTTTGCAATTGACCATTTATTGTCTTTCCATTAATAAAGTCCAAGCATCAACAGCTTAATATCAATCCAAAATACTCTTTAATTAAGTAACCACCACTACTTTTTCCATGTATTTCTCTTTTTAACCATCCACCTTCTTTCCTTTCAACCTTTAGCCCACCTTCTTCCTCTAATGAGCACATTAAGTATGCCTCATTCTCTAGTAATCTTAAAGTTTGAATTTATTATAAAATGATTAATTGATATTAGGAAAGTTCTACACTCTCCTTAGATAACTATCTCGTTGTATTTTAAAGGTTGTACAGTACAAAATTTTAAAGTATAATGTATTATAATGTTATTGTACAAGCCTTTAAGCACATTGAGACAATTTCCTAAAAAGACCGTTTGATTTTATCTACTACATAAAATTAGACAAATAACATCGGATACTGTATATCTATTTATGCTAAATTACATCACCATTGGGTCTAACTTTGTAAGTACAAATTTTAATTTGTCACAAAATTTCGATAGTTAACTAGTATGAAACTTAAGTTTTCAAAAAAATAAAAAATAAAATAAGACCTGTGCACCTTAACTAGTTTACATTTTCGACACGATAAAAAATATACTCTCTTTGGATTGTGAAGAATTATTCATTATTGTATAAATAATATTTTACAATCATTCATTCAGCATATCTTTTAACCACATTTTATTTATCTATCTATCTATCTATCTTTCTATATTATTATATATATGCGAGTTTCGGACGTCCAATTTTGTTTCCTTTAAATGTTTCTCCTTTTTGTGATGTTTAAAGTATCCAATCTTAATGAAATATAATTTTCATTTTCTAATAGAAAACACATTTAAGTATTTTCTCTTTTTATAATGTCTAAAATACCCATCCTTAATGACATATAATTTCCAATTTTCAATAGAAAAATATATTTAATTGTTTCTCTCCTTTATTTTTGTGACTAAAATACCGCTCTTAATGTAATATAATTTCTAATTCCCAATAGGAAAATATAATTAAATTACTCTTCATGTATTCTACCTTTTTTAGAAAACTACCACCTTTTTTAGTCTCATAATCCTATCCTAGATAAACTATTATTTCTTTTCTTTTCTTTTCTTTTTCATGCCTAATATGTCCTTAATTAAATAGTTTCATGCTTAAAATGTTCTTAATAAAGTACAACTAACCTATCTAAAATACTCCCTATTTAAGTGTTTTTTCCTTATTTTTGTAATGCCTAAAATATCGCCTATAATGAAATATAATTCCCAATTCCCAGTTCCCAATTCCTATATTCTAATTATCAGTAATATACTACTTTATTCTCATTTTTATCATGCCTAATATAACTTTAATTCAATAATTTCATACTAATATTTTCTTAATGAAGTATAATTTATATTTATCTAAAATCTTCATTCCCATTTAGATGCTACACGATATAGTTTACTAATTTTTCTAATTTTTTGTCATGCCTAATATACTATTAATTAAATAGTTTCATTCCTTACATGTCCTTAATGAAGGATAATTAACATATGTAAAATATTTCCTATTTAATCTAACAAGATTACTTATTTTTTATAATACAACTATACACACACACACACATATATAAGTATTAATTACTTTGCCTAAAGAATTCAACAGTATGTATAAATCCATTTCATATTTTTGAGTTTATTTTCTGTTACATGTTTAGTAGAGTTGAATTCCTGTCTCTTATACACATTAAGATGATGTATAAGAGACAGTGTATATTCTTCATCGTTAGATGTGTATAAGAGACAGACATACATACATACATACATGTGTATAAGAGACAGACTTTTTCTTTTACTTGCATTGTATTTTCAAAACTATAATGCAAGTTGTTTCAGTATTTGATAATACAACAAAGAAATATTAGTTTAGACTAACTATTGATGAGTTCAAAAAAAATTCAACTTATGATATAATACGGGCCCAAAATATTTTAGAATAATCATTGCAAGATCTACAAAAATACTATGTCTAAATTGTAGGTAAGTAAGTAAGTAGTTTAACAAACAACATAAATTATGCAAATAAAATCATACTATGAAATACTGTAAAATAATTGTAGATATAGATTGAATTTATATGTCAACTTTGGAAATAGAATGTAATTGTTACACCATTTATAACAAATCAAGAAAGATGTAAATTAAAGGTCTTGGTAAGCAATACAACGAATTAATTGAAAAGAACACAAAAAATAAAAAAAAAATAAAATTCATACATTTTTATTAGCTTTTATTTTGTTTATATATTTAATACATGCAATTTAATTTCATAGTAAAGTAATATATCAAAATACAATTTTGGAACTAACCACATTCGATGCCGTTGAGGATAAATGTAAGAGTGCAAAACGTTAGTGGAGTCATAAAGTAAATGTTATCATAAATTTTAGAAATAAGAAAAACTACCAATATATTCTCTATATGTATACATATTTTACACGATAATTAAAAAAAGTTAATTGTGATAGCAATTGTATAAAACTTACATGTTATTTTGGATGTCTTTAGAACCATATATTTTTCATTAGAGTAAACAAAATGCTTCATCTATAAAATAATGTTTGATACTTGAAAGTGATTTTATACTTTAGTAATGATAAAGAATATATAGATATATTTAAAAATTTTGATATGGAAAAGTATTTATCTTTAATTGATTAATATAATTTAGGAACCTAAAAGAGAAATATAAATTATTTTGAATCGGAATTAAACACAATTTGTACCATTCAAGATGTGGATAGTACAAAGCATTGATTAATTGTGAAATAAAGGTTATCATAAGTTTAAAAAATATGGAAAGTCTAATATATTCTCTATATGTATACATATTTTAGACAATATGTAATGAAAATTAACTGATATAGAAATTAATGTAAAATCTCACTTAAAATATAAAGTGTAATTTTGTATATCTTTAGAACTATATATTTTTTCATTAGTATTACTGATGTTTTCCAAACCTTATTTTGATAATAACATAAACACTTAACTCTGTAAACAAGTTTTTGCAGGACTGTTATCTGTTTTGCTAGAGACAGTGGCTTTCGGATGCACCGAACCGTAATTAATTAGGATTAGACAAATTATAATCCTAAATCCTTCCGAACAATTAGGCGTAAAGAAATGGTGGGTCGTGTAGATTAAGCACTTTAGTTTAACAAGAGTCTGTCTCACTCTATATGACAATCCGAACTTATATGTCATCAAGATGTGTATAAAGATAGGACGCTGTGTCCAATATATATTGGACTTGTCCGAAACCCCAACGGCTACTTTTTGTGCATTTATTATTTAGCCATTAGGATAATTAGCAACCATCATTTATTGCTCTTATAAATGGCTGCGTTGGCATTCAGAATCTTATCATCTAATACATTGAATACAAGCCATAGAAAAGAGAAATTTGAGTACAAATTGACTATAGTAAAACATGGCACTAGTGTGCATTGTGAGTGCGATTCAACTTTCACTGGATTGATAATCTTGTATGAAAGTGTGGTTGTAAGTTAGATTCTTGGCTCAACTAAAAGAGTTTTAGTGTGAGCAAGAACTTCCCAACTTGATAACATAATTGTCTCACCAAGTATACAAATCTATACTATTGAGAATTAGAATGGATGAGAAGTAATTTAATTATTGTCTCCTATTGGAACTGTCTCTTATTTGACAATCTAGATGTGTCTGAAAGTATATTTTTAAGAAACCTAATTAGGAAATAGGTTGCTTTTATACCAACAATTACGAGTAATTTAAAATGAGATAAAGGATTGCTTTTCTTAATGTTCGGTGCATTTCACCGAAAGATAAAAAAATAACTTATTATTTCATATTTTCATAATGATTTTAATATATTATGTGATACCTATGTATTCATAATTTTGAGAATATATTAGTTTATTTATTTAGTTTTCTATACACAAGATATAATTTTTGTTTGGTGTATTTCTATCTATATTTTAATTAGATTCATTTGTTTCTTATTTTTTGAAATTTTAATTAATTAGGTTTGTGATTGTTGTCCATATATCATTTAATTTCCTGAAAATATTTTGTCTAATAAAATAATTTCAAAATACTTCAAGTCCATTTGGTTGGATGTAAAATGTTTTCCTAAGGAAAATATTTTTCTTGAAAAACATTTTACATGAAAAAGTTCATTTTCTATATAATTTTCCAGTTTTTGGTTAATAAGATGAAAATATTTTGAAATATAACTTTTTTGTCTATTATACACATCTAGATGTGTATGAGTTAAAAAAAAACTTGTAAGAATTCTAATGAATACTTTACAAGTGATTGTAGTTCATAAAAAATTAATTTTCTTCAATATTAAATCATAATATAATATAGTGATAAAATATGTAAAATGATTGTTATATTATTGTGGGACTTACAATGAAGTGAAAAACAAATAGACAACAATTCAAACAAAAATAAATGTAGTAAATAAAGTTATAAAAGTAAGTATTTAAGATTTAATGTACATCTTAAACATTTGTAGTTAATTTACAAGAAAAGATTACAGCAAGAAAATTTAAATTTTCTTGCCTAACCAAACAAACCCTTCATCTATAACATTATGTTTGATGGTGATTTTTTTTTTTTTTAGTAACGATGAAGAATATACATACATACATACATACATACATACATACATACATACATACATACATACATATGTATATGTATGTATGTATATATGTATGTATGTATGTATGTATATTCTTCATCGTTACTAAGAGACAGTAATAGGGTTGTTTTCCAGTAGTCCTCACATTTCACATTTGTACTTTTTAGTCCTTCACATTTAAAATGATGCATTTTAGTCCTCACAAATTCAAAATGTACCATTTTGGTCCTTGACACAATTATCGGAACACTGACTTCATTCCTACTCAACATGTGTATCTAATGTTACATTTTTCATGGGCAAAATTGACAACACACAAATTTTAAATATTAAACGATGTTATCTAAAACCTCCATCATCACCACCCCAAAATTCTCACCTATCATCACCACCCCCAAAATTCTCACCTATCATCACCACCCCTATTCCCCTCTCTTACGACTTTTTCTGTGCCAACTCTATGCCAACAACTCAAATCCTCTTCTTTTTGGGGATAATTTATTGTTTAAGGTTATGTATTGTCAATTTTACACTTCTCTTGTTACATTTATACGCATGTGAATAAGAGACCAAAATATATCCGTAATTGTGTCAAGGGACCAAAATGATACGTTTTGAATTGTGAGGGACTAAAATGCATCATTTTGAATGTGAGGGACTAAAAAAGTATAAATGCGAAATGTGAGGGACTATTAAAGTCATTTTTCCTATATATATTTGAATAGTATGCAAAATATTTTATCCTTAACTAATCACGTAGTAAGTGATTATGCTATAAAAAACTATAACCTCGACGCCTAGAAAAGAAATAGAAGTAAGATACAAATATCATATCTTGTTCTCATAAAAGATAAAGTTTGTTTAATTATTTGAGAAAAAAGAAAATTATATATAGTTGTAACAAATAACAAATAATATGAAAAAAAAAAATTAAAGGTGAAAATAATCATGTAGAAAATAGAAAAGATAATACATATTAAAATATATAACTTTTGCGTCAAAAAACTCAATAGTAGAATTTTTATACTTGGTATTTTATGTTATCAATCACTGAATATATATATATATATATATATATATATATATTTAAAAAATTTAATACTATGTAAAATACCTTTATCTTTAACTAATCAAGTGAGAAGTAGTTTCGCTATAAAAAAACTATAACCTAGACACCTAAAAAAGAAATAGAAGATACAAATATCATATCTTGTTCTCATAAAATATAAATTTTGTTTAATTATTTGAGACAAAAGAAATTTATGTATAGTTGTAACAAATAACAAATAATATGAAAAAATAAAAATAATAAAGGTGAAAATAATCACAAAGAAAATAACAAAGATATTATATATTTAAAATATATAACTTTTACGTCAAAAAAATCAATAGTAGAATTTTTATACTTAGTAACATTCTGGAAGTTGGTATTTTATGTTATTATTCATTGGATATTTATTTATGCTTAAAAAATAAAAAATCAATAAATCAGGAGTGTTACATGTGAGAATCATATACTTTTTTTCTAGTCTCATATATATCACATCTTAGAAAGTTGCTAAAGTAAAGATATTCTAAATAATATTCTAAATAACAACTGTCTACAAGGAACAACAAAATTTCCAAACTTTATTGACAAAAAAGATATGCAGTTAGTGATTTGCTGCAGGAAAAATGATTTCAAAGACACAAATTCAAAATTACTTATTAAAATTAATCAATGTAACAAAATCATATTGAATTACTAATTTGATGATTTTAATTAATTTCATTCCTTCCTTCCAAATGTATAAAACAAAATAAGCAAAAATATGAAAGGAAAAAAATTCGGGAAATCACCTAAATAGTCTTATAATTTTTTCATTAAAATGAAAATGATCCTTCAACTTTAATTTTAAACAATTTAGTCTCTCAACTAAATATTTATGCATAAGATAATTTAGTTAGGCTATTAAAAAAATCTACAAGTGTATTCCGGTTGCTTTGCTTATAGTCATGCTGGTGATTTCCTTGGTCTTTTATCCAAATCTAGAATCAAACTTATTTTTTATACTGTGCAACCAAAAAGGGGTCAAATTAATTATAAATACTTAGTTAAGGAATTAAATCGATCAAGAGTTAGAAGACTACGGAGATAATTTACCCCCAAAGATATGTGTAACTACTTGGAAACTGAGAATAGAATCTCGTAAATACAAGCACGGAAGCGAAGTATTGATGCGAGTGTGCCACTACGACATATAAAGCAATGTACACCAAACGCTAAACACCACTAGAGGCAGAGGGTAGAGCCCAAGGGAGGATTTAAGTGATAAGAGTAGTTCATTTTTGAACTTTCAAATTTCGACCAAGAGATCAAAAAGGGATGAGATGGGAAATAATCTTTTCTTGTCAGCATTCTGTAAAATGGGTAGTGGTAATAGTAGGGGTGTTTCTGCCACGTTCCTCCAATAACAGCAAGTTAATTAGCAGAGAAAGAGGATCAGAAGAATTACCAAAAAGCAGGAGAAGAGGACTACCACCACCTACCCATAACTGGTCTTCTTCATCTTTCTCCTCAACTTCTTCATCCCACAAACCACAACCCACTTCAAATATTAGTTCAGCAATTTCTATGTCTAGCAATATCACCAATAAACCCAACAAAACCAAAAGCAAAAAGTATGAATACATCCCAGATAATTTCTCATCTCTTGATCAGGTAACTCCTATCTACCATTTTCATTTCATTTTAAAAATTTTCAAATTTGCCTTTTTTTTTTTTTTTTTTTTTTTTCATTGTTTCTTTTACATGTGATTTTAATAATGACACAAAATAATTTTTTTCCTTTTTTTTTAGTAGTCCGTGTAACATGTTGAGTAGGAATGAAGTCAGTGTTGACTTGACTTCCAATAGGGTAGTGTGTCAGCTTGTAGAAATTTGGCAGGTTAGAAGAGAAAAGTGATAATGGTTATTCATGGTACAAAAGAATAAAAACTAAGGCAGCTTCTGAGAAATTTCCTTTGAATACTTGAGTTGCTTTGGTGTGGGAAGTAGAATAAAGGTGGAAGATAAGATTATTTGTGATACTTTATTCGGTGTTTCCACTTTCTTTCTAGTGGATTGGATGAATGAGTCTCATCAGTTAGGTGGGGGCCTCAAATTTTGAAATCAATAATAGGATAGAGGAAGTTATATCGTGTAGAAGTAGAAGAGAATATTGATCTGGGAGGCCTGAGGGACCATTTAAAGTTGGTAACATTTTTGTGAGGAGTTCTGTTGGCTGTACCAAATCATCCCACTAGAGTGACGTCTACACCAAAATTTCCACTTGAATTTGACTGCAGTCATCTGCTTTTGCAATACTATTTGATTCTTCCTTTTTTTTTTTTAGTATAATTTGATTCTTAATTATGTTGCAAACTAGCCTAATCGGTCTTTAATTATCAGTCTTGGTGGTGAGGAATACAGAATTCAGACGAATGCTGAAAGAATATCTCTGAATAAAAACATGAACTTTACCTGGAAAATGGATGTGGAATATGGAACTAGCAGAAACTACACCAAAGACTGTTTACGTTTTTATTGCCTATTTGGAGACAGATTCGAGTTGCTTGAGCTCTTCAAGGAACCAAAAGAATGATCATTAAAAATGCTGGAGATTTGTTGGCAGTTAACTTTCCTGTAGTATTTGATTGTCAGTTGGCATATCAATGAAAATTGAGTGGAACTAATTATGGCAAATCATATTCCTCGATCAGGAGAGATTTTATTGCACTTTCGTTCTCTTTGCTTGGATAAACTCTAGAGTTATAACAACATTCTATGCATTTCTTAAGCACTCAGTTGTTCAGTTTCATGTTCATGTGTACCACTTATCAAAGTTTGTACTCCATAATGTTACTAACTTTAATAGTTATCCTAGCCGGTATTCTTTCTTGAAATGGGACACTTCTTCCCTTGTCCCCGGATAGGAAAATCCTATCAATGTTTTGAAGACTTGCTCTTTCTCATTCCACTTGATCTGATGTTGCAATTTTGCCTTCAAGCAAAAATTATATTATGAATTTCTTTTACACTAAGAAGTCTAGACTAACAAATCAGTATTAAGCTGTTTGTCCCTGCTTTTTGGAAGTTGGTATTTTTCTCATCTGTATAATGTTGAAAGATGATGGTTTAGGTACCTAATGTTGAGGGAAAAGTTTACAGGTTTCTACTGCAAACTCGTATAAATTGAGGTTCCTACTATTGCCACAGTAATGATTTGAATCTCTTTTAGCTACAAGCATCCTTTTCTGTGAAACTCTTGTTATGTCAGCTGATCCATTAATTAGGATTACTAGTGACACTTATTTTGAAGTTTTACTATGGAATCCTTTATCTTTTCAAGATGTTTCAGTGGAATATGTGCCATCACTTAATATGTGAAATCTTGAAATTCGGGTTAGTTACTATGTGCTTGGTCTGAGGTTTCAGTATTTTGGGTTACAATTTGCATGAACAATCATGTGAGATTGGATTATCACTGCTTTTACAGGTCACAGCTGCTTTGAGAGAATGCGGTCTAGAGTCTTCCAATTTGATTCTCGGGATAGATTTCACTAAAAGCAATGAATGGACAGGTATATGGATACACTAAATGAACTCAACTCTTCGTTGCTGCAAATGTCTTCTTGCATTTATTTATTTTTTAATTGTTTAAGTAGTTAATTCTGAATTAATGTTGCTCCTGGCATCAAATGTATGGAAGTCACTTTGGATGATAACTTCGTTGAAACACATCTGAACTAAATATTCTTCCTAAATCCTTTGTATTGTGACTCTTGTTTTCTAACAGTGCAAATAAGTCAGCTGTTCTGGCTATTTAAGTCACCACTTCCTCTTTTGTTCATACCCATATAAGCAGCTTTGCATGCTTGATACATGTTATTGTCTAATGTACAATTAAGTTGCTTCATTCAGATGTTGGTAGCACTTGCCGATTCATATTAAACTTGGCCACAGAATAATTTATTAGTTAGAAACACAAGCCTTATCATGGGAAGTTTACTTCCCTCAGGATTTGAGAGGCAGAAGGGTTTGACTATGTATAATAGCTCTCTGCTTATAGGGGTAGCTCTATGTTTAGCTCATGTCCATAACCTGCAGCAGTGAGTGCCTCTAAGCACTCAGTTTAATCCTTAAGTTTTTTTTTTTTTTTTTTTGCATTTATGTTGTATCCTGAGGGCTCAATGTGCTTCACTTTTTGTATCCTGGAGCTAATGTTTCAATTTTTGTCATTGAAGGCAAAGTTTCATTCAACAATCGAAGCCTCCATGCCGTTGGTCATACACCTAATCCATATGAGACAGCCATATCCGTCATTGGAAAGACTTTGGCTCCCTTTGATGAAGACAATTTAATTCCTTGTTTTGGTTTCGGTGATGGTAGGTCAAAATCCATCACAAAGTTTAGTTTGTGATGCACTTATGCATTCTCAATAATTTAATTTGCGTTGTTAGCCATTGAATTTGGGTTCATTTGTAGTGACCACTCATGATCAAGAAGTCTTTAGCTTTCACAGTGATCGTTCTCCTTGCCATGGCTTTGAAGAAGTTTTGGCTTGCTACAAGAGGATAACTCCAAACCTGCAATTATCGGGTATTCTGCCACTAAGCTAGCTTGTCTGTCCACTACGGTCTTAGTTCTTAAACATTCTTTTTTTCCCTTACTAGGCTCTTAAGCTTTTCTGAAACAATAGCCAAGCAATCTTAATGAGCGTGTTGAATGTGTTTAAGGGCCAACTTCATATGGACCGGTAGTAGATGCTGCAGTAGACATGGTGGCCGAGAGAAGTGGCGGACAGTATCATGTTTTGGTTATAATAGCAGATGGCCAGGTCACCTCTCCTCTTCTCTTTCTCATATATCCACAGTGATTTTTACTCCCTCATATATTTTACACGTGATCGATTATGTTTCATGAAGGTTACACGAAGTGTCAATACAAGTGATGTAGAACTCAGCCCACAAGATGGTTTTCTTCAAGTCAATAGTCAATGCTAGGTACAGCTCAGTAGAGAACGTAATCTTCTGTGTAGTGTAATTTCAGATTTGATCTTTGTCCTTTAGGCCCATGCAAAATCCATCTTGAAGTTACCCACTGCAAAGTTTGAAGGTTGTGATGCCTGCATATATCTTTGTCATTATCTTCATTTTGTGGAAACTTTGGATTGTGGGCCTTTTCTAACATAATGGTTTTAGAAACTAGAATTGGCATTTAATCATTATGAAAATTTTCTTCCACTGAAATGACAATAAATTAGTCTAACTGGCAGCATTGAAAGCTGATAGCAGGTAGTAGGAGGGAGTAATACCCAGAAATTTGGTATTTTAGTGCTCTGATTTGACCCTTTTTTACTGTCTATGGAATTTGTAGGAATTTATTTTACTTGCTATAAAAGGCATAACTAGAAAATATTTTCTTATCCTCATAATTTGGCTCATATTGTTGCTTCTTGTTATGGTCAATGGACATTTTGAGTTTCTGATCTGAAAACAGAGTAGAGAATATAATTAATGCGTTTTTGTTGCTTTGTCTGTTGCTACTGGAACAAGCTATCTCTATCTTAATATTCAATCATGAATCAACTGGCAACAGAGTATTTGTTTTTATATCTTTCCTTCTCATTCTAATCTTCACACGATCCATGTTTTTCTGCCTTGTTTACTTAATTTGTTGTGACTGTGCTTCTAGTTGTTTGCACTTCACATTATTAGCATCCAAGTTAATGCAACCAAACATTTTTATAGCAAGAAATATGTTTTCTTTTAAATTTTTTGTAATGATTCGGGGGATGGTACTTGCAACTAGAAAAATTAGTCCATAATACACATCTGATTGTATAAGAGACAGCTCTTGACTCTCGATTGTTCTTGTTGGAGTTGATGATGGACCTTGGGAGGATATGAAAAAGTTTGACGACAAGATCCCAGCTCGTGAGTTTGATAATTTTCAGGTATAGTGCAGAAAGTATGTACCAGAAAATTGTTCTTTAAATTTGTATAGTATTGAGACTTATGGTTAGTTATTTGTTTGTCTCTTTGACTGCAGTTTGTCAATTTTACGGCTATTATGAACAAGTATCAAAGTGCTTCTGAAAAGGAAACTGCATTTGCTCTTGCTGCCCTTATGGAGATCCCCATCCAATATAAAGCAGCCCGAGAGTTTGGTCTACTGGGGTAAGGAATGTTTTATATTTGCTTTCGCTGTTGTTTACTTAAGTGTTTGTGACCAATTGTGCCAGATGACCACAAGAACAAATTGAAACATATGGTCTTATTTGGATTTTGTCTCAATTTAATTGAAAACAAATCGAGAAAGTTTTAATAGTGATGATACTACGAAGAATTGTAGACAAATAAACACCATTTGTTGGAAGGTTGTGTAAGAATAGTCATGACTCTTAAGGAGAGATGACCTCTACCACCTTGTATTTGTCATTGATGTCGAGTAATATATACATGGAAAATATCGAGTTTGGACATCATTTTCGCTTTTTTAATTTTGTTGTATTTGTTGATATAGTGGTCGGAGATTTTCTCCGGGTTAGAATTTCTAAAAACTCAACAACCAACTTGCGTTTTCCATGTCTGCTTAATGCCATGTTGGTTGGGGATAAGAATGAAGAAAATAGTTCTGCCTAAGCTATATTAGTAGTACATTTAAGATGAATTAGATTCAAAGGTGATGCTTGTAGCACCGAGCCTAGGGTGTTACAATGCTTACATGTTGCTTGCTTAATTCAGAACTCTCTCTCTCTCTCTCAGACGCACGACAGGTAGAGCTAAGAAAGTAGTTCCAGCGTCCACCACCAGTTCCTTACGTTAATCGCACAGCACTTGAGTCCCAAGAATCAAGCAGTCTTTCAGCATCTCTTCCAGATGAAAGAAGTCAGGTAAGAGTTTATATATAGCTTGCTTTTAAAGGATTGCTTCAGGCTATTATTGATGCAAAAACATGTTGAATAATGATGTCAAAATAAGAAATACCCTGACGTTATCTTGGTTTCACTGATTACCTTTCTCTGGTAGTGAAACCTATCAATGGCCCTCACTTAGCTATTAGCCTTATGTTTCAGTGTAGTGGTTAAAGATTCATGTAGTTTTCCTATGAACTCTCCAGAACTTTTCAGTTATTAGCGGGCAGAATCTTTAGTTTGTTGACGGATGTTCTCGTGTTGTTTCATTTCGATGCAGAACTGTCCAATTTGCTTAACAAATGGAAAAAATATGGCCTTCGGCTGTGGACACACGGTGTGGTGCACTAACTCCTTAAATTTCACTTAATTTTTTGGCAAATTGGATAAATAGTGTGTTCTCAAGATATGATAAAATGATTGCAGACTTGCGGAGAATGTGCATCAAGAGTATCAAACTGTCCAATATGTCGCCTGCCAATAACCAGCCGTCTCAGGATTTATACTTGATGCTGTAGCAGGAGAAAGTACATAGCTGGAATAACGTTTGTCTTCCACTGCAGTTATTTGCTTTGTATGGTCTGCAACAATGTCAAGCTCTGAACTAGAGTTTCCTTATTATGCGAATGGAATTTGTATAGTTATTTTAGTTTGCTTGATGATCTGTATATTGTGAAGTATGTAGTATTCACATTGTACATCAGTAATTATATTTTGAATTTTAAGCCCATTTTCAATTTCTGAGCCACAAGTGCAGCTGTGAGACCAAATAATCTCCTTTATTAGAAAATGCAATTTGTCTTTGTGATAATTGTAGAGAAAACTCATACTTCTTGGGTATCAATTGAAGACTTGATCCTTTTGCTGCATATTTTATGCCTTCAATGTCCACACTTATCAAGTCAACGACTCAATGCTGAGATGCAGTGGCCTTTATATCGATTGGAATACCACGTTTTTAACTGCCTCTACAATTGCAAATACCAAAGGCAATAGTCTTCCTGCCTAAAGGTTCACTGAAGCCTTCACCATTTTTGCAAGATGCCGTCTCAAAATGCCCAGCCGCCAAACAGAACTTGAGGCCAAGCATCTCCAAGGATGGCAAGAACAATCGAATTGTAATTCACCTATTATCTCCCTCGGTATTCCTCTGTACTTTTCCTTCTTTTTTTCCTCTGTACTTTTCCTTGCCAGAATTATTTCAGAAATTGATAATTTATGCTATTCTTGAATAAGTACGAAATTATCTTTTATGCTGATATATTTCTGCAATAATAAAATTCTTATGTTTAGTAGCATGGTTAACTTAATGTTTAGTGGTTATCAACATACTTGATTCATAATAAAAAAGAGATTGGCAATACATTTTTATTGGTGCAGATAATATGCTGACAGGACTATCTTGTTTAAAGAATCATATCACTTGTTTCTCTTTGTTTCTTACCAAATTGTCATACTAACTTGTTTAACTCATCTTTGAACTTGAACAATAATTGTTAAGAAATTCACAAATGAGAAGTAAACTACTCCACAAAGTCAACTCAAGGTTGTTGAAATGAAACTAGAAAGATATGCCAAAACTAATTACTTGTTCAGAGAGAGAGATTCAAATCAGAATCATACAAAGTGTGTTTTTGCTGAACTCTGATCTATATACAGTATATAGAGACAGATATTTCTCTTCCTTTTTTTTTTTCCCCTCTTTTTTATTTTTTTTTGGAGACGAGAAAGTTCAAGGAAGAGAAATATCCATCTGAGAGTGAAGATCTCAGTAAAAGGTAGATGGCTGGATCTTACACTATGAGTATTGATAACATCCTTTCTGTGCTGAATGGAATAGAAATAGACTATCTACTCAGAGATGGAATGTTGGTGAGAGATGATGCAGAGGCACTTTGGTGGCTAATCATGTTCCTCAGATGACATTGAAATTTCTGAAAACAATTTTGTGTTATTCTGCCAACTGGAGTGCTGAGCAACACCGTAATTGTTGGGATCGTTGTCAGCCCAGATTGAATCTGCAGTCAAAGATGTGGAAGCAGACCTTTCAGCTTTTTTATGCTAAAGCACATGATCAGCATAGGAGTGATGCAGTTACAGCAGTTTGGAACTGTGACAAGAAGATTGTTGACCCTTTCAAGAGACGAGTTGCAAATGCTTATGAGGATTTGTCAGAAGTGTCCCATCCTCTGATGAGTGACCGTCATGTTTTTGATGAGTTTGTTACCTCAGTGCAAGCATATCTAGAGTCTTCTGTTGGAGTTGGGAGAGTTATTTCAACATCCAGTGTTGGTTTTATGAGGGATATTCAGCAAATGAATGGCTCCCTTCTTGTGTGCTGGAAGAATGTCTAACCAACATTGTACTCAAGTTGGAAAGCCTCAAATATGCCATTTGCGATCTCTTTTGCAAAATGGTGCCTTGACAGGGAGAAGTTGCAACAGTCCGAGGCTCATACAGGAGCTCTGGTTTTCAGCATTACACATTTATGCTGTGTTTCTTTCCCTGGTCGAGATCATTGGTTTTTTCCACAACGTGTGTTTCATACATTTTCTGCGGTATCACAGAAGATTTCCCCTCATAATCTACGGCTGACAAAAATATATCGTGTAGTTCTAGGTGGGTATTTTGAAATCTTGAAGGCTGGAAAACCATCTGGACCAGTCAGTTCCATGACAGTTGAAGATGTGAAGAATTCTTTGAAGAATCAAGTAGATATCCTATGCGACGATCTGGCATTTCTGCTAGTACTGTATCTTGTGGAGATGCCAGAGGATTACACTGAGGAAGTGAAGTTGCTTTTGGAGCTTGAAATTGCACCTTTGGCTAAGGAAGCTGGATCTCTCAATTACTCTGTTTTGTTCAATAAAATGACAAATGGTAAGTTCAAGGAAAAAAGTATTCTTCATTTCAACTTTCTGGCACAAGATTAAAATCATCAAGGCAGAGACTTTTCTTCTGGAACTACACAAGCACAAGGCCAATTTGATGGTCTCTGTAGTGGATAGAATTGCTGCTATCAGAGTGGCGATGAAATGCCTGAGAAATATTTTTTAAAACACCAGAAGAGTACATGGAGGAGTCAGAGAAAATTTGATTTTATCACTTATTGAAGCTGTGTTTAGAGAGGTAGGATTATTATGTGACTTGTATCAGAGTGGAGATATCACAGAAAATGTGGTCTTGGAATTAAGTCTTGCAAATTTTATGCTTTTCAAGGCCGAGGCTGTGGTAATGGTGCTAATTCACAGCAATGTCTGCTTGGAGTTCCTTGCAAGATATCGAATTGAAACATTTCACAAGTGTCTCATATTCTGGAGAACCTTACTCTCAGGTCCACTATAGGAAAATCTGGAGGATGAAAATTGCTCAGCAGTAGTTGAAGCCATGGCTAGCGAGGCAGCATTTCTCATTTCCACTTGTTTGCTCCTTTGGCCATAACACTATAGTGACAAAGGATCAGTCCAAAGAAATGAAAATTTTGCTTCATCATTTAACCAGAAAAGTTAAGCTTAATGCCACAGCAAAAAAGGACTAATTTATGGAAAGGAACCTTTTGCTTTCTCATCTAACCAGAAAAAATTGAGCTTAACATTGCAGAGATCAAGACAATTCATCAGCAAGGACATTGGCCTTTGTTTTCTAGTTTCCCCAAGTGTGATGGATTTGGCTTTAGTGAGTTTCTCTTGGGAGAACTGAAGGAGTTGCTGACCTATAAGCCTGATCTTGTTGCTTCTATGACAGATCAAATTAAGGCATTGCTGCAGGAACTAGAGTTCTTGGGATCATTCCTCAGAGATTCTGTAAACCGACTTATTTAGAACAAAGATCTTGGAACACGTGTAATACTGGGATGTGCCTGGCATTTGAAGCTGAGTATATCATTGACTTCTCTGTAGCTGGAAAGCCATTGAAGAGGCATAAAAACATATCAAGTTAATTCATACTATACGAAATGATATATAAAGAACATGAATTTTTAAAAGTTAATATATAAATAAATATAAAATTTGTAATTATTCTGTATATATTACGGGTTTTAAATGTTAAATATAAAAAAGAATTAAATTAATACGTTGGGGAGCTAATTTTCATTAATTTATATAAGAGACAGGTAATTATAAGATGTTAGCCTTTGTATAATTACAGTAAGATGGTTTTTTTTTTTTTATTTTTTTTATTAATGTACATACACTTCATTGATAAATATAAAATCCTCCCAGCAAAATTTTATTCTTGTTTTTAAGAGATTATTTTTTTATTTATTTTTGGAATATTCACATACATATTTAGAAAGTTTTTCTTGGAAAGATTTTAATTTCAACTCAGTCTCACTCAGGCCAATTTTCATTACCCCGTTCAGTGCCATTCTATAAAAAATTTCATTGACACTTTTAAAAATTAATTCTTTGATTAGAAAAAATAAAAATAACTAATTAGGAAATGTGATAAAATATTTCTTAATTATTGTTTTTATTGACAGTTTATATCAACAAAATTGAGTTAATTCATACTACACAAAATGAAACTTCTAAATTGTTCATTCGTATTCAACAAAAATATTTTTATCCTTTATTTTCCATAGAACAGGTAAGACATAAGTTTTGAAAACGATTATATATCCAAGTCATAATAATATCATTACGATTTTCTTAAAAATAAAAGCCAAGAAGCTTCAAAGAAAATTTCAGTTATATAGTTACATTTTAGTTAATTTGATATGATAGAATTAGAAACATTTTAAATGCATACTTATGATATTTTTTATTTATTTTAAATTAGTAAATTTATTGATATTATTATTTAGTTTTGTCTGCTTTTAAGTATAATTTAATCCGTAAAAGTTTTATGCTATCATTATTATTTTATTAATATTATTTTATTATAGAAAATTAAACATAGATATTAGTTCTCTTGTGCATAATACGGAAAATTTAGCTAGTTATTAATGTAAATGCATTCCTTATAATTGAATGTCTATATAACTTCAAAAAAATAATTGAATGTCTATATATGCAAGATAGTTGTCATTTGATGGTTCATACATTTCCCAACCTATGCAATATTTTCTTATGTAAACTAAAAATTTGGGATCTTATTGCCAAATAGGAATTGGAAAAAAAAAAAAAAAAAAAATCCAACGATGCAATGTATAACATGAGAAAGAAATATAAAAAAATATATTATTAGTGAATGGCAATAACTAAACTGCGAGAAAATTGTGCCCCCAATTGACACCTCAGCTTAGGAGCCCTTATTATGATGGCCTTTCCTCCCATTTTTAATTTTTATTTCAAAAAGGAAAGCCATCTTATAATTACCAAAAAATATTTAATTGAACTTATTTTAGAATTTAGTAATAAATCATTTATCTAAAAATCCAATTGAAATTCATAATTTAATATTTGTTCGAGGATGATCTTAAGTGCATAACACCAAATTTATCTAGTGCATAATATCTTAGATTAATAGTAAAATTACAGACATTAAGGGTGTGTTCGTTTGGATTGAAAATATTTTCTTGACCTTGGAAAATATTTTACATGAAAAAGTCTATTTTCCATACAATTTTCCGGTGTTCGGTTGACAAAATGAAAATATTTTAAAATAAAAAATTTTAACCGTTTTATCTTTAATTTTATGAATACAAGTTAAAAACAAAACCTGTCTCTTATCCACAAGCATCTTCATGTGTCCTCAGAGACAGATCCCCTTCTGCATCATCTGGTTCTTTTCAAAATTAAATGATACTACAATATAGTAGTAAAATATGTATAATGATAGTCATATTAGTGTGGGACCCATAATTGAGAGAGAAACGAATAAAAAGGAATTAAAAACGAAAATAAGTTTAGCAAACGAAATTCTAAAGTAAGTATTTGAGCTTTAATGTCACTCTTGAATTTCCGATTTGTCTCTTATACACATCAATTTATGTTACCTGTCTCTTATACACATCTAGATGTGTATAAGAGACAGGAAAGATTCACTCTATACCACTGTAATTTTCTGAAAAATATGGATTGAAAATATTTTCAATCCAAAAGAACACACCCTAAGAATTCTTATTTTAATAGATGATGTTCTAAAAATTAGGAGATAAAATTAATTTAAAATTTAAAAATGAGAAATAAAGTTTTACAAGAGTTTGTAACTTTACTTTTTGAAAAAATTACCCGCTATAATGTTCCTATGTTCCTTTTTCTTCTGTTTGAGCTCTTTGTTTCGTGCTCTTTTTAGCCTGGGAAATGTTTGTCTAACCGATTTAATTGCGTGGACATTGCCATGCATGGCTCTCATGAAACAAATCGAGGATGACTAGAAATCATGTGAGACCCTCAATTCCCAACATCGATTGGGAACAAATACAGCCATTTATATATAATACAAAGTTATGACTTATTAATAATTTGATTTAAATATTTTGACACAGTAATTTAAGGTTAAAAGTTATTAGATCAATTCATAATCCAAAATGTTACATTTGGTCCTACATTAGAGTGAATTTCGTGTACCACATTGCACGTGTGTATCTAGACTAGTGATAGTGAACTGCGACTATGCAAGGGGGAAAATATTTAGGTAGGGTTTGGGTTCCACTTGTAAATCTTATGATCAGAATTAAATGTTATGAAATCTTGCTTATATTGGCTAATGTCATTTATTTCATAAACTTTAATATATACTACAAGATTTACAAATAGAACCGTAAACTAGTTTTACCTAAATATTTTTCATACAAGGAAGTGCAGGAACTAATTACTCTGCGGGCTATACACATGGACACAAAGTCTTAATTTAGGGTAAAAAATTATTGGGCCAACTTAGGATCCAAAATATTAATTTAGTATCAGAACAAATTTAGTGTGATCTCTGCATAGAGTGAATCTAGACAAGTGATAGTAAACCGCACATATACAAAGAAGTGTAGGAACTAAGTATTATATAGTACTATATGCGAGAACGCAAGGGCTTAAGAGTGTAAATGTTAGATCCCCAATACACAGTTCCACATGGGGTGAGGATGGGGGTTGAATGTGTGACCCCCAATTCCCACATTGATTGGAAACAAAGAAAGCCATTGATATCTAATAATTAGAATTGTAAATTATTAATAATTTGATTTATAATTTTTTACTTAGGTTAAAAGTTATTAGACCAGGTCAAAGTCATCTCGCTTGATCATTGATTTTTGTACATCATGCTTTTAAGTTGCTTTACAGCATTTCACAATGAATTTTGGTCTACTATATTTCCTGTCAGTTGTATTATTTTTTAAAAAATAAAAAAACATTTCTTATATTTTCAGTGTACAACTTGGCAAGCCACTAAATATTTATTCAGACACACCAAACTTCTCCCCCAGGAAAAAAAAAAAGAAAAAAAAAGAAGAAGAGGTATGTTTAAAGTTTGTTAGGCCAAATTAATTATTGGTAGGCATACATAGGACTATGGTAGGCATACATAGGACTATCTCATTAAGCTATCCATTCATAGGTAGATTCATGCACACAAGATAAATGATACAGTTAGAAATAACTGGAGTAATAAACAATCAAAAGTACCAAGTTGCCCAGTAAACACCATCATTGTATTGGCTTCATTTTTGTCCACTCCCTTCATATATCACATGAAAAGATTAGTTAACAGCAGTTCACGGTAACCTAATCAAAATTCAAGCATGATAAAAGCAAAACAACTAGGGGTGTTCATCTTGACTCGTCGATCCCAAAAATCCGCTGACTAAACCTGAATAGTAAGAGGACATCCAATACCTGATTCTGAAAACTCAGGTAATCATACATCGGGATTAAAGAGGTTGAGGGTCAGTCCATATCAGGGGTAATTTTATAAATTTGATTAATATGAAAGTGCTAGAAATGTGGTTGTTAAGGTTAGACAAGAGAAACTCTTCTTTTTCAGTTTCTTGTCTTCACTTCCTCTTCCTCTTCAATCATCTCTTCTCTTCCTCTTCCTCGCACCATCATTTCTTGCACTTTCGTATGTTGATATGTATTTTGAGATGATTAATTGTTGCTGCTATTGGTTTGTTGCTACTTGTTAGTTTGTTTCTATTGGAATGTAAAATTGAGATGTATTTTGTGACTTAGATTTAATTATTGTTGACTTAATTGTGAAATTAACTTGTCTAACTATCATTATTTAAATTTTTATATTTTGTTAATAGTGAGGGTCAAATATCCGGTCAAGAGAATCCTCTTTCGTGGGTACCTGAAAGGTCGGGTACCCGCTTTGTATGGATCTACAGGGTAGAAGGTGTCTTGACTCGGTTAGTGAGAGTTGGGTATTTTTTTACCTAATGGACCGGATACCCGATTCATGAACACCCTTAAAAACAACATCCTTCCTTTCGGATTTCTTTGTGGAGTCCAGCCTGACACTGCCAAACACATACAAGAGAATTACATTAAAGGAAACAGAACTAGTAGTTCACGATAATAACCTAATCAAAATAGCATGACAAAAGCGAGGTAACAAGAAGCATTTTCATGGTCAGCAGGGCACTGCATTAAAACACGTGTACAAGAGAATTAAATGAAAGCAGAAAGAACCAGATGATGCAGAAGGGGATGATTAAATAAAGGGAAAGAAAACAAGAGTAGGATTGAGAATGTAAAAATAGACACAAGGAAAGGGTAATGTCTCACCTTATGCCTATCCACTCTCTCTTCCAACAGTTTTCCGGAATACCAATATTTTACACAAGTCAGTTCAATCGCAATGAACAAATGCAATCTTGTTATATCAGCAAAAAGTGCAATCAAAGAGTCAGAAAATAATAGCAGATAAAGTAAAGCACAAACATGAGAAACACCCACTCATTTTCCTTCATGAAAGTTGAAAAGAACAATACAAACAAATTGGTTAGTTATGGATGACTGTGTGGAATACACAGGCGTAAATGCCACCTAAAGCTTGAGTGGTGCAAAGCTATAGGAAATTAACTAGAGGAGGTTCCTTGTTGTTTTGGAGAGATCTCCACAATGCAGATGATCGAGGTGCACTGGTGCAGCCCTTCCCTGCGAATTCTTTGAGGATCATTTGGGAGCAACAGTTGGATTTGGGGAACGAGGAGTTCAAGGTGATGATCATTCCTCCAGAATGGGATTTCAGAACATATTCCTAAATGAGGATCTAGCTTGGACTAAAAAGAATATTCGCTTCAAATGTAAGTGCTAATCATCACTGTTTCTTTAAGACTTTGACAGGGAAATCTATGGCAAGCAATTTCCACTTCAGCATTTGATGTTATGGGGAATCTGGAAAATCATTTGGTATTTTCTGTTTCAGGAGCATACATCTGTTCTCACATTTCATTTTTGTGAAAAAAATTTATGTGATTTTGGATTTCGTTGTGGTCCTCTTCATGTTATAATTCAATTCAGTTGCATGAAAAAACTTGATATTTCTGTTTCAGGAGCATACATCCATTCTCACATCTCAATATGAGGAAGTGCTTACCATTTTTCTCAAACCCAATTTGTGAGATTGATTACATAGAATCTAGACCTCACTAAGTTTCTATTTCCATTTATTTATTTATTTTTGACCTTTTCTATCAGAAGATATTTCATCTGAAGAGTGGAGCCTTTTGATATGAGATTGAAAAGAAAACCTAGAGAGGCAAGATTTGAAAGAATGATATGTCATAACTATCTATCAAGTAGTCATTGTATAAACTGAAAGTATTAAATTGACAAGGATTCATGAGAAATGCCTCTATCTTCTTGTTGGTGATTAGGCCAAGAAGTTTGAAGAAAACTATTTGGAGTTGGATTAAATTCTCTCTTGATTTCTTATTTCACTCTTTGTTATTATTTTTAGTTAAGTATGGAGCTCTATTTATAGCTGAATGGTTACATGAACCTAAACTCCTAGAACATTGCACTAGACTTCTAGGAAATGTTTCCAACACATAAAAGAAACAAATAGACATTCAACTACTTGGAATTCTAAACAAACATTTGACTTTAATTAAGCACATTACTCAACATATTCCCCCTTTAATGTGCTGTTCTTGAACTCCAAGCATGCTCTCGAAAATAACAAAACTTGTCTTGAGGTAGCGGCTTTGTAAAGATATCCGCAACTTGATCTTCACTTTTGCAAAACTTGAGTTCAATTTCACCGTCTTCAATTGCTTCTCTTATGAAGTGATGTTTGATTGCAATGTGTCGAGTTCTTGAATGATGAACTGGATTTTTGGCAATGTCAATGGCTGATTTGTTGTCGCAAAACATCACCGTAGCTTCTTTTTGCTTTTCGTCAATGTCTTCAAGAATTCTCCTTAGCCAAATGACATGTGAAGTTGTCAAACTAGCTGAAACATATTCAGCTTCGGCAGAGGATTGTGCAACACTTTATTATTTCTTTGAAACCCAAGAAAACATGGCTGAACCAAGTGTGAAACAATAGCCGGAAGTGCTTTTCATATCATCATGGCATCCAGCCCAATCACTATCACAAAATCCATACAAAGTTGTACCAGCTCCTTTGCTGAATTTTAATCCAAAATTGGTTGTTCCTTTGATGTATTGCCGAAGTACTCTCTTGGCTGCTCCAAGATGCAATTGACTCGGATTGTTCATAAACCTTGATAATAAACTTGTAGCAAACATAATATCCGGTCTTGTGGCTGTAAGATATAACAAATTTCCTACCAAACTTCGATACAAAGTTGGATTGGCTCTCTTATCACCATCATCCTTGACAAGTTTTTCATTAACTACAAGTGGTGTAGTCATGGGCTTACAATCATGCATGCCAAACTTAACAAGAATATTTTCAGCGTATTTCTTTTGACAAATAAATACTCCATCATCATTTTGATCAATCTCTATTCCAAGAAAGTGATGTAGCAATCTCATGTCATTCATTTCATACTTCTTCATCATGTCTTTCTTAAATTTAGTAATCATGTTCTCATTGTTACCTGTATAAAGCAAATCATGATTGATACAAAGCAACATACCTGTAGATGAAGTACCTTGCTTCTTCACATACAATGTTGGCTCATTTTTGCTTCTCTTGAATCCTTGATCAGACCATGAAGTAAGAATCAACTTGACTATACCAAGTCCTTGGTGCTTGCTTCAACCCGTACAATGCTTTCCTCAATTTGTACACTTTGTCTTCCTCACCTTTTTTGACAAAGCCTTGGGGTTGTTGGATATAAACTTCTTCCTTCAATTATCCATTCAAAAATGCTGATTTGACATCAAGTTGATAAAGACTCCATCCTTTGTGGGCTGCCATAGCAATAAGAATTCGAATTGTGTCAAACCTTTCTACCGGTGCAAATGTTTCATTGTAGTCGACACCAGGCTGTTGAGTGAACCCTTTTGCAACAAGTCTTGCCTTCTTTCTTTGGTTTGAACCATCCGGATTCAGCTTTGCTTTGATAGATCCACTTCACTCCAATGATCTCCTTGTTTTGTGGTTTGTCAACAAGCTTCCAAGTGTTGACGAAGGATTCAAGTGATTGAATCTCCTCCTCCATGGCTTTTCTCCAATCATTTTCGGCATTTGGTTCTTCAAAATTTTCTGGTTCAAGTACACAAAAGTTGCACCTTGCATAGACATCAAGAAGCTCCTCATCTTCTTTGGTGTTGAGGTTGGTGAACTCGAACTTGAACTTGGTGAGGGAGACGGACTGTTGGGTGTAGTGGCTGGAAATTCTTCCTCATTATGTTGTTCATCATCAACCAAAACAGTACTTTTCTCTTCTTTTCCATTATTCCAATTCCATGAAACATTTTCATTAAATAAAACATCTCGACAAACAATGATTTTGTTAGTTTTCAAGTTATACAAACGATAGCCTTTTGATTGTGAACTATAACCAACAAAGATGCATTTTTCACTAACTTCATCAAGTTTGTACCTTTTCACCTTTGGAATGTGAGAATAGCAGGAGTGTAAAAATTTTCAAATGTTTCACTGACGGCTTTCTTCCATAATATATTCAAGAGGAATCTGATTTCACATGTATACACATCTTCTATTCAACAAGTACACGGCTGTATGCACTGCTTCAGCCCAAACGATTCTTTAGGCAATCCTTTGTCATGCAACATGGATTTTGCCATCTCTATCACGGTTTGATTCTTCCTTTCGGATACTCCATTTTGTTGAGGTGTGTAGCCAACCGTGAGCTATCTTTCTACTCCTTCATCTTCACAAAATTCCTGAAATATATTGGAAGTATACTCCTTCCCTCTATCACTCCTTAAGGTCTTAATACAATGACCACTTTGTTTTTCTACAAGACTCTTGAACTTTTGAATAATGAAACACTTCAAATTTTTCTTTCAGGAAATACACCCAAGTCATTCTAGAAAAATCATCAATGAAGAGTATAAGTACTTGTTACCTCCATGAGATGTTGTTCTCATTGGTCCACAAACATCGGTATGAACCAGCTCTAAAATCTCCTTGCCTTTCCATGCAACTCCTTTAGGAAATGGTTGCCGGTGTTGTTTGCAAAGTGCACAACCTTGACACACACCATCCTTCTCTTCAATTTTTGGCAATCCATACGCCATTTTTTCCTTTTTGTTGAAGGACTTTGAGACTACGAAAATTCAAGTGACCAAGCCTTTGTGCCAAAGCCACGAACTATCAATCACTTGAGCCTTCAATGCTTGATTTTCACCATAGCTGAAATTTATTGGAAAACTCCTATTCTTCTCCATATGAATTTTCACAACAAGTTGTCTACCATCTTTTTTATCATAAATTGAGCACTCATCATCATCAAAGTTAAGTGCATATTTATGTTCAAGAAGCTGTCCAAGACTTAACAAATTTTGTTCTAAATCAGGTACAAGTAAAACATCATGAATAAACTTTGTACCTCTTTTGTTTTGAACTCCAATAGTTCCCAATCCTTGTGCTTGAACAACAACTCCATTTTCCATCTTCACTTGAGTCTTTATGGACTCATCCAAGTCAACAAATCTGGATTTGTCCTTGGTCATATGATTGCTGCAACCGCTATCAAGAAACTACACATTTTCTTTGCATTCGGTTGCCATGTGACAAGCATAGAACAAGTTTCTTTCTTCTTGATTCTCGGCTGTAAATTGTGCTTGTTGGTTGCCTTTGAGTCTACAATCATTTGCAATATGGCCGAACTTCTTGCAATTGTAGCATTGTGGCTTGTCTTTGTGCTAACAATCATTCTCCACATGGTTGCTCTTTCCACAAATGTTGCAAGATTGAGAATTTTCAGCATTGTTGGTTCTTTGATAGTTGCCTCTTCCTCTTCCTCTTCCTTGATAATTTCTGCCTTGTCCTCGTCCACGGCCACATCTTCCACCTCTTTGGGTATGTCCTCCTCTTTGATTGTTGCTAGAAAATTGCTCTCCTTTGTTGCTATTGGGGCTAAAATTTACTTTTCAATTGAAAGACACTTTCAATGGATTTAAGAGACATGCCTAGCAATCCTTTCTCATGAGCCTTCAAAGATCCCATCAACTCTTGAACACTCAAAGAAGTAATATCTTTTGTTTCTTCAATTATGGACACCATAGAATCAAATTTTGGGGGTAAACTGGTTCACAAGGACTTTTTCTATAATTCTACTATCACTAATTTGTTCACCAAAAGTTTTCATCTCATTTACAATTTTGGTGATCTTTGTGTAGTTATCTTGGACAGTTTTACTATCACTCAAATATTAGATTTTCAAGTTCTCTCCTAAGAGTTTGAAGGGTGACATTCTTTACCTTGACATTTCCTTCGAATTCTTTTTGTAGAATCTCCCAAGCTTCCTTGGCATGATCCGCACCCATGATTCTTGAGAAGATATCCGGACTTACACCTTGTTGGATATAGGAGAGTGCTTTGGTAAGAAAGATTCCTATGCTCCTTGACACTTCTTAATTGTTGGTCTTCATGTCGGTGGTAGAATCCGGTTCTTCATAGCCTTCTTCTACATATTCCCACAATTCTTTTGATCTGAAAATTGTCTTTATTTTGACGCACCAATGATCATAATGCTCACTGGAAAATATTGGAACCGATGTGCCATCATTTTGATTTGCCATCTCTTACTCTTTCCTTATGATTGTTTTTTTTATGAACCTGGCTGCTCTGATACCAATTTATGTTAGTGATTAGGGCAAGAAGTTTGAAGAAAACTATTTGGAGTTGGATTAAATTCTTTCTTGGTTTCTTATTTCACTCTTTGTTATGTTTTTAGTTACATATGGAGCTCTATTTATAGCTGAATGGTTACATGAACCTAAACTCCTAGAACATTGCACTAGACTTCTAGGAAATGTTTCCAACACATAAAAGAAACAAATAGACATTCAACTACTTGGAATTCTAAACAAACATTTGACTTAATTAATTAAGCACATTACTCAACACTTCTACTACATGGCTGTATTTGTTTACTGGCTTTTATGAATAAAAGAAATAAGAAAAGGGGAGGATGGGGGTAAAACAAATAATCACAAATACAAAATTTTCTGTCTTTTTCATTGTTTTCAATGTACTTAATAGTTTTTCTTGCGATTATTTCTTCATTTGGAATGTTCAAAACTCCAAAATGTGATCAGTATGTTCTACCATGTTTTTTTTTTTTTTCTCCCCTCATATTTTTTGTGTTGGAATTTGACCTTTTCTAAAAGTATTTCATTATTCCTGTATTTTCTGTCCAAACGGCAAATCTTAAATGTTGTGTTATGGTGACAATATGCAGAAGAAGCTCCTAGATGCAACTTTTCGATAAATGAGGCATTGGATGAGGAGTGGACCTCCAATGAGAAGAAGCACAAAACATATATAGAGGTGTTCGTTAAAAATGACTAGTTTGCATGTCTGAAAAGTCATTGCTCTTCTGAACATCATATTTAATTTGACTAATTTAAATGTAATTGTTATTGCAATTAAAAGACATAATTCCGGGTAATGGCTTTTCAATTATTACATTTATAATTGAGAGACACAACTCTTGGAAGAGTTATTACAAGAAGAAAATCATGTCTCAACTCTTATTATATGTATGAGTTTGAAAAATAATAGAATATATAAACTTCATCCCCTTATATTATCTGAAAAAAATTTCTCATAGATGTTGTAATAAGGTTTTGAAGAGATTACTGTCCGTAAATCCTTAAGTGCTTAGACTAAATCCTGGAGGTGATTTGCTAATTCCCTGCAATAATATTGTGGGCAAATATTACCTTAAGGACAATGTAATTACACACCTTTTTTTGGTACTATCTATCTGTTCTATCAGTATATACAATTTCAATGTTCGTGTTTCATCGTTAACTTGGAAGCTCACTCAGGACTCATCTGGAGTGGCTGAAATAATCTGTCCATCTCAAAACCAAGAAAAGGTTTTAGCTGTGGAACATACATATATTGTAATGAATAAAAATAGGTAAGCCTTTATTAACAAGCACTTGCCAGAAGGAAAGATGGAGAACGGAGAAAGATATTATAGAAAGTCTATTTTAACGTATGATGAATCACATAACAGAAGGAACCTAGGAATAGTGATGCACTGAGCTCCATCATACTATAACGAATTGTTGTTTATAGATTTTATAGTTCAAGAACTACCGTTACTTTGATTTTGCATTGCAACTTGCACTTCTTTGAACTCTTACACATTAACTAATATTTATGATTTTTTGCAACTTGCACTTCTTTAAACTCTTACATATTAACTAATGTTTCTGATTTTTTCTTTTTAATCCTTGAATAAGCATGACTTTGTTATTTGTACTGAAAGTTCCACACTGATCGTGGAACTGTTCTTGAATTTTGACTAATGGAGTTGCAGCTGTGGTTAGGGAAGCTGGATGTCTCATTTACTCCATTTGTATTGATCAATGTTTCTTGTGCTTTCGAAGTTCAATTTATTCTATATATCTGATTTTACCTCATGAGCAGCCAAGTGGTGTTACTCCGATGCTAAAAACATGCTCCTTTTTTCATAGTGTTAGTGTCTCTAGCTGCTCATAGGCATTTACTATGGTAGTGTACAACTATTATTGCATGTCTTATTGTGCACATTCACTTTATAAAAGTCTACATAGTTCCGTGTAAGTGATACTTACAGAGGCCCCGAAACTGAAATGTAGGCATCATGCCACGACAACTTTGTAGGCCCAAACCTCTCCTTACCTAATCAATAGCCAAGTGTTGTTACTAGTTTGGATGGTTTAGTTTAATTGTATTTCCAAACAAAATTGAGGGCATGGCAAGATTGAGGCATGTTAACATGAATTATCATGCATCTTCTCCTTTGCCAGGGCTTGAACTTCACAGTTCTATGCTGCTAGTTAATTTACACACCGCCTCCTCATTCTTTCTTTCTTCTAGGAAAGAAACTGAAAAGATAATGAAAAGGTTGTTTCGGCTTCAAAAGCTGAGATGCATCTTCTTGGAATCTTGGGATAGGTCTAGGAACTACAATATGTTTCCTGCTTTGGACCTTTTGACTCATCTTGAGTCACTCAAAATATTCTACTATAATAGGATTTCTTTTCCATGCGAGTACCCTTGAATCTGCAGACAGAATTAACTTTGTCAAACCCGAAATTAGTAGACTACCCAATCTTGAGGTTCTCCAATTACTATTATTTAGAGTCTCTGAGACAAAGATGCAACATGGTAGGAGGAGAATTCCCTAATCTTAAGTTTCTGAAATTAGACAAGTTGAACCTTGCTAAGTAGAATGCCTCCAATGACAACTTTTCCAAGCTTCAATGCTTGGTGTTGCAAAGTTGTAAGCAACTTGAGGATAAACGTTCTTGTTTTGGGGAGGTTAATGTACATCATTTTGTCATTTGATGACTATTAAGGAAACGCTATGTACGGGCTTGCATGGAGCATAATGTTTTCAAAACATCTTTTTAGGTAGCCTCAAAAGCTTCGTTCTTCCTGTTGCCTGTTGGAACTCGAAAGTAATCCTTAAGTTGCAACTCATATGAATTTGTACTATTTATGTATTTTCATCGATGTCTTGTGTAAGATATAGCAGAGGGCTTTCCAAATGCCCTTTCCACAGTTGACAACATTTCCCTGCTGATGCGTTTATCAGGGCGACAATTTTCTAGAATGGCCCAATACTGCCTGTTCTCATAACAGAAATATCTTGTTATGACAGCAGAGAAGTGACAGAAGAAGTCTTTGATTCACTTGACTACCAATTAATTTCACATTCATAGACGTTTATTTAGATGGATTCAAGCTTGATCAGCTGCATATGCTACCAAGTTCATTAGTACTGAAATCTACGCGTTTGTGTTTGCAATCATTATGTGCTGAAATGCATTCTGCTGTCAAATGTACTATTTTTTTTTCCCTTTACTTGATTCCATAGGTGTTCATAATATTTTTGGACTTCATCATCCTCTTTTATTTTTTTTTTTTTTTTTTTTAATCTTCATCTCATGTCACAACAATCTTTCAAATATTCATGCTTTTATTTCTTTATGTAATTTTCAACCCCGCTTAAATGGTTGTTTCTGCAGGCTTATGTGAATGTCCAAGTTGGATTTGGGCAATTAGGAATAAAACACACAATGAAAAGAAGAAAAGAACAAGTGACCCATATATATGTTACAATATTTTCAATTTGAAATCTTTGTTTAAATCACTCATTATTGTAATCCCCAGCCACTCTATATAATCTTTGCTCTAACAACTATATCTGACTAATTTCTTAGCCAATATCATTACCATTGAACTCAATACTTGCCCTTTTATATATGATCCCATTTCCACACTGCTAATATAACTTTTGTTTCCCCTACTTATTCTACTCTTGTGGCTGACTTCAGGTTAATTCTTTAGAGTAGGGGGAAGGTGTTACTTGGAAGTTCAACATGGCCTATAAATTAACAGGGAGATATTTCGGCCAAATGAAAATCCTAACCAATAGGAGATTTGTACTTTTGCTTGAACCTCCTTTCTTTTGTTTTACATGAGAAGGAAAACATGTCTATCTAATAAGTTCTATCTTTATATTCACACGGTAAACTTAAAACTCATCTAATAGAGTTATAATTGGAGTTTATTTAAATGTCTTTTTGCTTTTAAAATCGTTTGTGATGCTACTACTACTCTGTATCCTAAAATGCATTGCTTTTGGACAGAGTGAGAGACTCTATACTTTTTGGTATATGATCTTCAACCTTGTTTTTGACCCAAAAATTTACAGGCTCGCATACAAATTTCATTTTACATGCAAAGTTAATTATGTCTGTTAGCCCAAAAAAACCAAAGCGAAGTTATTCCTATAACTTGTGTACGGAGTTTTGTGGTTTGAAAAGTTCGAAACTACTTGCAACTGTTGCAGAAGTTGATTTTTGACATGAAGATTTATTAACTTTTGGATTGAAATATGCAGAATGTATAACAAGATTTGAACAGATGCCACCGCTTTTAACATTTTCTGCTACTTCTAATTATACTCTGAGATCTCCAAAGCCAAGTGGTTTTACTAGGACACTAAAAGGATCCTCTTGGACTCCTGTTGATTGGATGTAAAATATTTTCTTAAAAAAAATATTTTGTATGAAAAAATCCATTTTCTACATAATTTTTTGGTATTTGGTTGACAAAATAAAAATATTTTGAAATTATAACTTTTTAAAGTTTTTCATCCTTAATTTTATGAATATGAGTTTCAAAAAATTGTATAATTGCAATGAATACTATACAAATGATTGTAGTCAATAAACAATTGATTTTCTTCGAAATTAAATCATAATATGATATATTAGTAAAATAAGTATAACGATAATTATATTATTTTGGGACCCAAGAAAATTTTTGAAAAATATTTTCAGCCAACCAAACAGACCCTAAGATTTTTATTTTTTCCTTCACAATCTGTTGGATTTGTACTCATTCAAGTAGAGAATATTGCTAGGGGATCTTGCTCCCACGACTTGTGTAATATCCAAACTCTCCCTGGTCCTTTTTAACCATTTATTGACCAAGCAGATCACTTGAAAACAATTGAATAAGATCAACAATTTTCCATAGGGGTCAGGTATGACAACATACTCTCGTGGCCTCATAAGAGTTCCCAAGTGATTGAAACTTTTCTTTGTTTTTAACGAGATTAGGGAAGATCCTGCACAGTCATTCGGCAAAGAAAGATCAGCCTATTGATTCAACATTAGTCCTAAAAGAAAAAACAACGATATAAATAATCCAATTTTCATAGCTAAGATGTCATCAAACTGTCTGTAACAATGTTTGATAATGGTACAAAGATCTCATACACATCTAGATGATTATAAGAGACAGCTGTCTCTTATACACATCTAGATGGAACTGTCTCTTTAAATGTTCTTAAAAATTAAAATTTTCACTAATTAATTTTTTAAAACTAATCTACAAGTAATTATTTATGATTTTCACTTTGTTGTTATGATTTTGTACAAATTTTTGTCCGATCACATATTACTGCAATCATGACCAGTACCGCAAGATTTTGGTATGTCAAAAAAAAAAAAAAAAAAAATCTATATTCTTCTCTATATGCTTAAACATTCCCTCAAGTATGAACCAAATAAAATTTAAATATGTGGGGTCAGTATCTTCAATCACATGAAACTATGTTCGATGATCACCAAATGAAATAGCTCGAGTGCATTACTATATAAGAAGAATACACAGAAGTCAATCCAAAATTTGATGTAAAATATTTGTCAGTTAAAGAGTGAACAAGATGCATGACAAATCCAGTTGGTTATTGGAGAGATAACGCATTGGAGGTATCAACTGTCAAAACGATTACTACAAGACTATCATCAATTCATACCTACCCTTTTTATATCCAGGCATCTGCTTCCTCAGTTTCAGGACAATCAAAGGAGCCAGACATGATAATGCTTTTAGCCACCCTCATAGTCATACTTTTACTTTCAGCTTTGTTACAAACATGGGCTTCTTCAAAGGCAATGGCTGCAATTCCAGGTAGGCTGGGTTGGCCTATTATTGGGGAGACTTTCTCATTCATAACGGAGTTTTCAAGTCCTGCAGGCATACACAGCTTCATCAAAAAGAGGCAGCAGAGGTAATCAGTCAAAGAAAACTATGGATGTAACACAATCATTAAGATGCAACTGTGTTCCTCCTAATATATGACTAAATAGAATACGAAAATGATGTACAGGATCTTAATAATGATCATGTTTTCTGTACTAGGTATGGAAAAGTGTTCAAGACTTCAGTCTTGGGGAGATTTACTGTCTTCATGACTGGCAGTGAAGCAAGCAAGATTTTATTAACAGGAAAAGATGGGATGGTGAGCTTAAATCTTTCCTATGCAGGAAGGCAGGTTCTTGGTCCTGCTAGTTTGCTCCATCAAAATGGAGAAGCACACAAACGGCTCCGTAGGTTGATTGCTGAACCACTCTCAATCAATGGCCTTAAAAAGTATTTCCTGTTCATCAATAATTTGGCTATTGAAACATTGAATCAATGGCAAGGACGAGAAGTTCTGGTACTAGAAGAGGCTTCTACAGTTAAGTTCAACTCCTCTTGAATGATATGGCTCTTTTCAAATGAAGTTTCTTTTCTTAAATTGCTTCAACCTGTCAAATTTTGCAGTTCTCCCTCAAGGTGATCAGTAACATGATAATGAGCTTGGAGCGCCAACCGGTGAAGAACAGGAAAAATTCCGAGCCAATTTCAAAGTCATGTCTTTGTCATTTTCTGCTCTCCCATTGAAGATTCCTGGAACTGCTTTTTATTGTGGTATTCAGGTATAAAATTTCAGTGATTCGATTAAATTGGATAAAGAATAACTGAAGATTGCCTAAGCAGGAACTAACCAGAGCAAGTGATAAAAAGTTTATTACATTTCACAGGCTCGGAACAGGATGTATGCAATGTTAGACTCGATCATTGCTCAGAGGAGAACTGGAGACAACTTCCAGCAAGATTTCCTAGAATCCCTGGTAAATAAACATAACAAACATGGCTATGGAGGTGAAGATGATGATAAACTCACAGATGCACAGTTGAAGGACAATATACTGACCCTGCTAGTTGCTGGCCATGATACCACCACTGCTGCACTGACCTGGCTCATGTGTCTTGAAGAAAACCCTGCAGCATTGGAAAGCCTACGAGTAATAATCCTTGAAATTGAGATTTCTCGAATAAAATTCATCTTTTGTGTTGAATGCTGCAATCAAAATCTAAGAAGTAATTTACAGGAAGAGCATAGGGAAATTCAAGCCAGTGGATCAAGTCTTACATGGTCGGACATCAACAACATGCCTTTTACCAACAAAGTCAGCTCCATTTTTGTCACATTTCCCCGTTTGAAACATGAAGAAACTGACCAACTAAAACGTTCATGGTTTCTAATTTCAGGTGATTAGTGAGACACTTCGAATAGCCACAATCCTCCCTTGGTTTTCAAGAAAAGCAGCAGAAGACTTTACAATTGACGGTAGAATCCAACAACCTTAACATCTGCGCTATTATTTCCAAACAACAGGAAATTTGATACTTTTATTCTTTTCCTGCTTCTAAATATTTTAGGGTGTAAAATCAAGAAGGGTTGGTCTACAAACCTGGATGTGGTGTCCATACATCATGACCCGGCGCTCTTTCCTGACCCTCAGAATTTTGATCCTTCAAGATTTGATGTCAGTTTCTTCACACTCCCAAACCTCAGCAGTTTCATGCTTGATCCTTTTGTTAACAAAAATATTGTCTTGATCAATTCGCAGGAGCCATTGAGGCCTTTCAGCTTCCTTGGATTTGGTAGTGGACCACGCATGTGTCCTGGAATTAACCTTGCCAAGATAGAAATTTGTATTTTCATTCATCACCTTGTCTGCAGATTCAAGTAAGATGAACCTTTAAATTAAGAGACATTTAAAAGTTTAAGGTGAAAAGGGGTGCGTGCGTGTGTGTGTGTGTGTGATAGAGAGACAGAGCATTTGCATTGTGATTCAACGTCCTTGGCTAGACATGTAGAACTGGAAAACCCAAGTAATTCGTTGATCAAATCAAGAACTGGAAAACCATTGCAGTCGCAAACAAATCATAGACTATTACGAATATTCTACTAGTTAAATGTATCCAGATGAATAATTAACTTCATTCATCCTATCTAGGACATCTAATTATTGGACATACCATTTATCTTTGTCTTAACCAAGCTGCACCTCCAACTTAACATTCTGACCTGAAGCACTGTTACAGGTGGAAGCCTTTGGAGAAAGATGATTCTGTCCTGCCAACATTAGTCCGGATGCCGAGGAACAAGTACCCTATCATGGTTGAGCCACTAATGCGTTCCTCCAAGCCAGTACCTGGAGCTAAAGCTCGCTAAAAAAACAGCAAAAAACTATAGGAAATAGGCTGTATTCAAACTTAAAGCATACAGAAAGAAATGATAAGAATATCTCATCTTAAGGGCTAGAAAAAAGAATCAAATACCTGAGAAGTTACAAGTTCCGAATGGTCCGAGAATGAGGAAGTACTGTGTTAACATATGCAAACAATAAAGCAAGGCATTCATAGTAACCTCAAACCCAGGATACATTAAGGAATGATTAAGAGCCAACTCTCAATATGTCATTGAATCTGATATCAATAAGAAGTATGAGCTCATTAACTCTAAATGTGTTTTGGATTTCCAGGCCAACAAGCAGGCCTCTTGAACCATTTTCCCGAAAGAACTATTTACTCTTTTCAGAATCTAATAAAGTCTGCAATTAAGAGTATCGTGATCTAGTTCTTCGACCATATTAGTGGACATACATTTCTTTTATTGGCTCATTTTTTTGTTCTTGGATAAAGCATTCAAGAATCCCAATTAAATGTACTCATTCATGATGGATTGGAAAGTACCCAAATTTTGTAAGTACCAAAGAACAAATATTAATTAACTAGATTTAGTCCAATGGCTTGCAGAAAGGATCACACACCACGCTGTCAACAATAACTAAATACCCTAACAAAAGGTATCGAATTTAACACTCAGAAGTAATGAAGTACATTTCCATCCCGCAATGTTCTTCCCTTCCCAAGTCCCCTCCTACGCGTCCTAAAAAGCCTTTGCTTTAGAAGATGGAAGAATCAAAACCAGTGCGTCAACTTTCCCGATACGCAACAATAAAGAACCAAATTTAGCACTCTTAGACGTACTAGTAATGAAGATGAAATAAAGTTTGGAAAAGAGGATACACTGCAATTTCGAAACAGTACAACATAGACAAGAGTCCTCTTGAAAACATAAATTGAGCAATTGCTGGAGACACCTAAGACAGACGTCAAAAGTCCAAAACAATGAAATGTATCACTTGTGTAGAGGACAGGAACAGTTTCCACTTCCCATCTCTGCTGCAAGACAAGGAGGCTGGACTTTATCATCTTTGTACCATATTGACCGTCCTTCAATTAATTCATCCAAGAAGTCATCCAGCTTCTCAATTGTGACATTGGGCATGACAACAACATGTGCCATATTTTCCTCACAAGCAACTCTTTTTATTAAGGGTGTACCACAGGAAGATTGGAGCATGGCCATTCCTGCTTCCCATTATTGTGGCATCCCTAGATGCAAGATACTCCACATTCAATTAAAGGGCATTGATGTGTTCTAATCTAGTGATCTGAACACCACATGGCATTGGACAACCGACAAACTTGTGGCCAGAAACACTTACACTTCCAATAGGCTTTTTGAAACTAACCTTTGGTGCCTGCAGACAAAGAAGAAACAGCAAACCAGCTGACATTGGAACTTAAGTTGAAAAACAGCAGATGATAATCAACTAAAGACACGTTCGAAATAACGGCCAATTGATTTCACTTTGAGAACAAGGTTAAAGAATAGCAGCCGATGGCAATCTACAAGCAGGTTCCATTTTTCACTATTAGCAAGGTAGTTACGGTTCCTCTATGATGCTAATTCTCAGCCATATACATTAAAGGAGCAATCTCAAGTTTGTATCAGTCAAAAATACTCAAGATAAGAAAAATTAATTGAATCAGACTGAATGACAAAAAAAAAAGCACCTCTAACATTGTGACAATTACAAAGCAAAGCACATTTTGTGCTTCCTAGCAGCACGGGTTATTGAGTATCAAATTTTACCATTGCACAGAGCAGACATCATGATTTGCTCCTTTGTGATAAAAAAAAAAAATGTCTTTATGAGTGTAATAATGCTGCAAACAGAACAAACAGGCTGAACATTTTGTTTTCCCTGTTTATTTACAAATTTACTGCACCAAGGATTCACTTTAAACAAAGAGGACGACTCTATTAATTCTTTAAAATCAAAAGTAACCATTAGAATGTTTGCCTCGACAAGTCGCAAGCAGGCTACAGAATGTCTTCAAGTGTTTCATCCGCATAACAATAGATATATTGAGTGTGCAGATGCCCTCACATGTGTCTCTGTACATGTGCAGAAGAGACAGTATGACATTTGTGCTGCACATTATTATTATTATTATATTATTCAAATTATAAATTTTCGGAACTAAATAACAGATGTGTTTACAAATTGAACTTGACATGTCTCTTATACAGCTCAAGGTTGACATTAGAATTCCAGTAAAACTCAGTTCAGCTGCAGCTTCTACGGAATTATAATCAAGCTAAGCTAAACCAAGTTTCAGGGGCCCCCAATTTCTCACACAATATTTTGGAAATTCACATCAAATATACAAAGACGGGAAAGAACGACGCATGTATACTTACACGTTTGACAAATGGCATCATGAGCCCAAATAGAGCTCCATCACAGTGAATGTAAAATCTATTTTGTGAGAACCCACATTCTTCAAGGGTCTGTATCACAAGATCAAGATCATCAACAGCACCTTTAACCGTAGTTCCTGCAAATAAAGAATGCCTGAATCACATAATGAATCATTATGTGCATGAATATGATTGTATGCCTGTATTCCTCTTTTACTTCACACTTTTGCATGAGTGGAACTGAGAGTCAGGAGGGGAGACCATAACACATGAGACCACAAAGGGAGGAAGGGGGGGGGGGGGGGGGAGTAGGTAGACAGTACTATCTTTACTCTTGACGATGGCTGGTTTTTCTTTGTTAACAAGTAGCTTAGTCTTGAAATCTGCACAATCTATCTCGCCGGTGACTAGGGTTTCCACCTTTTCGCATTCCATTCTGTACATTCGTGCTGCCTTGAAGACAGAATAATGAGATTCTCTTGATGCATATAAAATTCCGTCAGGAAGGACTTCTCTCCTGCAAGAGGATTCACATGCATGTTATAACAAACATTAGGACAGGCACTGGAGCATTTCAGACTGAAATTTAGACATGAAGCTCAAGCTAAACAGTACTGACCCAACAAGGATTCCATGAAGATTGCCCTCAGTACCACAGTTGGTGATATATCCCCAATATTCATTCTTCTCAATTTCCCACAACCGAGCAAACCAATCCAAAACACCAACTTCAAACTGTCTTGAGTGGACACCATAGTTACTCTCAATAAATGGATCGCCAAGATTGTTAATGATTCGAGAAATGCTGCAACTGGCCAAGAGCACCATAATCAAAGTCCAAATTATATGGATACCCTGCAAGAGATTCAAGTCTCAAGATTTGGTTATCAACTTTACACAGATGTAAAGGAAAGACAAGTCAGAAGATTGTAGAATTGGCTTCCAACAGTCAACAGAACTTTCAGTGCATGTCATCTGTCATCTAAGAAATTGTGCAAGAAAATCCACAGGAACAATTATGTGAAGGCAAACTAAAATGGATCTCCCATTAAAAGCATTTCGAAAAGTATGACCCGCAAACTGTAAATAAGACAAATAACACACTAGACCAGCATACCAATCATGGAAAGTCAAGGTATGAGAAACTGCAGGAAAAAATATCAGCAAAACATTCTACATCACAATTATCAAAAAAAAAAAAAATAAAATAAAATTTGACAACACCTAGAGCACAAATTCTAATCAAGATTTGGCAACAAGCCCTAGATATTAGAAAACTAATATAGAGGGCTTGTTCTCAATAGATCTGAAAATCATGTCTCTTTTGTTCTCAGCAACCTTTTTTTTTTTTTGTTTATTTTAAGTTTAATATAGCTGATTCTTAGAAAGAACCATTAAGGTGCTGCCATCGAAATAAGACTTCAACTTCTCAAAATACTATTTTAGATTAAAAACAAAGAACATAATTTTGATTTTTTTTTCCAACTTTTTCAACAGATTTTCAATAGGCATTGCATTTTCTGGGAGATTTTTTTCCAAAAAAAAAAAACCACTAGTTTATTGGAAAAAATTGGTGATTGGGAAACATGTTAAAAAGAGTTTTTTGGAGAAAGAAAAAAAAAAACATCTAAAAAGAGCAAACAAACAGAGCCCATATAGCTGGAAATTACTCAGCACCACATTCTATACATTATATTTCCAGCTAATTTGCAATTCAAAAAAAAAAAAAAAAGAGAGAGAGAGAAAACAAAATACATTTTGTATTCATGAAGAACAATTTTCTCAAGCTTTCGACAAAATCACAATTAGCAATAAAGCCCTCTGTCGCTGAATATTCACCTATTTTCCTAAAAACTGCATTTTTAGCTCATTCAAGAGAAAATCATAAAATAAACAATACAGAATTTGGATGAAAAATGAGATCAATTAAATTCAAGGGCAAAAAAAATAATAATAATAATAATTACCTAAATGGTGCTTAGTTCGTTCAACAAGAGTTTTCCTGTAGCGAGCCAAGACACTTGCCATGTACGCTTCTTTATCGCCGGTAGACTCATCATCGGCGTCGGGCTCCGTCACGGCGTGGCACGTGGTGTGCACGTGTCCTTATACACATCTAATCTGTCTCTTCTCCTCGTTTTCTCCACCGACTTTAATCCCACCGTCTATTGCCACCCTCGCCGATTCCACCACCACCGCAGGAACCGGCTCCGACACCACCGCCGTCGGATCGAAATAATCCTCGTCCGTCAAAAGCTGAGCATTTTCCACGGCTGATTTTCCATTTGGTAATTGAGCGGACGACATCGTTTCGAGTTCTATAACGTTTAGAGCTTCCCACCATTTACGAGTAGTTTTGTAGAGAAGGATCTGAGTGTATATAGTATTTATTTTTGGGGGTTAATTTGTAATTATGGAAGAAATGGCGGGCGGATCGGGAAAAAATCGAAGGCAGAGCTGAAGGTTAGAGGAGATGTGGAGTGGAGCAAAGAGGAAGAGAATGGGCGGCGAAGCAGTCTATTTATAGAAAGGTTTTGCTCTTTTTTTTTTTTTTTTTTTTCACGGTTTTCACAAGAAACGGTGTCGTGTCCGGGTCTAATCTTGTACAGTTGTAAAGAGGAGATTTTTGGGTGATATAATTGAATTAAGTTATAGCAGGGCATACATTGAAATCGAGATTTGAAAGAACACTGAAGACTTGAATAAACTTTTAAATTACAAGGAATTGGTTCCTGAAAGAAATTATAGATTTTTTATTTATTTTAAGGATATCTTATATTTTTGTAAAATTTGAAGGGGAAAAATATAATTTTTATGAAAGATAAATAAAATATTAAAATTTAATTACATTAAAATGCAATTCTTAAATCTTGGTGCATTATTAAGAAAACTTTTAAGTAGAATATTCATAAATATTTTAATTCATATTTATCTACATTATTTTAACTAGTTAAAATAAATTTTCTTAAGATAGTACATATTAAAGTGAATTAGAATTAAAAAATAAACAACGCTTATTATGAATTCAATCTAATTAAAACTTTTCCGACTACTATTACCCTTTAGTGGTTAGTTATACAACTAGAAAATGTTTGGTTTAATACTAAGATATGAAATTGTCGAAGAGACTCCTCGCGAGTCTTATATCATTATATGAGACCCATATGCAGAGCCCAATTCTATGTAGGCTTGGAAGATTTTTGACTGATTTGTTCAGTTTGAATGACTTTTTCACAAATTTTCTTTTGAAAAATATTATGTTAGTATTTTTAAGATTACCTAATCGTTAATGTAATTTTTGTTTAAACAAAAATGGATAAATTACAAGAAACCCTTAGAGTCATAATTTGTTTAATATTTAGGTTCACCCCTTATAATTTGTAAACTCTCAATCCTTATAATTTAGATTTTATATAAAATGGATGAAAAGATGTTTATTTTTTTTAAAAAAAAATTCATGGATTTGTGCAAAAAACAAAAAAATACCCCTAAATGGCTAAACCTATTTACCCGTCAATGCTTAGAAACACCTTTTGTTAAAAAAAAATAAAATTAAAGAGTTTATGTTTTATATTAAAATATATAATTAATATTAATTAAATGTTTTAAATAACTAAAACAATATTTTAAATAAAAATTTTAGCCTCCTAATAATGTCTTAATGAGATTATTTAATAAACTCACTTTAATCTCAAACTATAAGAACAAATTTAAATTATACATTATAAGAGTAATCTGAATATTGACTAAACTACGAGAGGGTGTTTGTAAAGTATCACTATATTTGGTTAAGAATCAAACTGCTTTTAGGATGGAACTTCAAGGATCTTTCACAAAGTATCCTAGCCTAGGGACTAAAGATTCTTGAGGGTCCTAGTCCTACACATCGGATAACCATCCACGATTAGATCTGTGACGTCGATTTGCGTGTTATGCACGAGTAGTGTAATTCATGTCGGATTTCAGTCGCTCATAGGTGGCCGGTTCTGGTTCCATAACTGAATCGCCAAAAATTGGTGGTTTCAGAATTAAAATTAGGGATAAAATCCATTTCTGATTCTAATTCTATATTTTTAAGAATTGGAATCGGAAATCTACTGTTTAGAATCGGAATCGGATAAATATAAATATAAATATAAATATATATATATATATATCAATATTATTGATGTATTTAATTTTTTTTAAAAATTATCTTTAATATTGATTATCTAAAATATATTTTTATTTTAATTTTTAATAATTCGATAAATAATATAGTAGTATGCCTTTTTTTTTTTTTCTACAAAACAAATTTTATAATTGAAATATAAATTTTTTTTTTTTTTTCTCATCTTAACAAAGTATTAATTTGTTTTCTCTATATATATAGGCCAATGTATTAATTTTTTATTTTTAATTAGCTGTGATATATTAGTACTATACACATCTAGATTGTATCTTTACTTTAATTATTAATAGTTAAATAAATGATATAATAGTGTATTTTTTTTTCAAAAATAAAGTTTATAATTGAAATATAAATAAAATGTAATGTTTTTTTTTTTCATCTTAACTTTTATTAAATTTTTTAGGATTATCCAAAATGTATATTTATTTTTAAAAAATTCAAAATCGGAACCGTAACCGGAATCGAAAAACTAGCCGAAACCGGAACCGACTCTCAAGGTTTCAGTTTCGATTCTAAATCTTCATGAAATCGAAATCAGTGATTCCGAAATCAAAACTGACGATTCTGGAACCGTGATCATGCTTAACTCATACTATTGGTTGAAGTATGCATTTTTCTCTTTACAGGCCTCTGATGTAATAACTTTTAGAGTAGGAAAGAGAAGAAAAATGATAAATTATATCTAAAGAGAGAAATATCCATCTTCCGAATCTAATATATTTGTTATATTTGACTTCTGTTTTTAATAAAGGAGTCAAGTTTTCACAGTTTAATCTTTTAAAGATTTTTAAATTTTTTTATAAATTTTAAATTGCCCGTCATGATAATTTATATAAATTTTACTTTTGTTGAAAAAATTTCATAACAAATCAAACAAATATATATGAATTCTTGATTAAAAAATTAACTGGTTGATCAGAAAAATCAAAATGTGACAAAAAAATGAGACGGAAGAGTAATTTATAGTGAAAAAGTAAAATAATAATAATAATTTGATGCATTACTTCATTTGGATAGTCATTATTTAATACTAGTGGGAAAATACGTAACTTTAAAAAAATTACACAATTTTTTTTTTATAAAAAAGTAGTGAAAATGTTAACAAAAAAATTATTCAAAAAATCAAAAGATAATATATAGACTGGATGGTAGAAAAGAAGTCACAAGTTGTTACATAAATAATAACAGCATAAAAATAAAATTCAAATAATGACAGATGCCAGAGAAATCTTCTCCTCTCTCTTTATATATACTTGTTCTTCAGATACACTCGTTGCTTTTGTGAGAGAGAATTTTTGTATAATTCAGAAAAATTTTGTAAAACGAAATAATATTAACTCTGAGACAACATTTCAAAGAATAAAAGACCATGCATAATTTCCAAACACCATATATAAAATAATGCCTTGTAGGATAAGAAGTCCCAAAAAAAAAAAAGTTGCATTGACTTTGAATACATTTGAATTTAGATCTTGCCATTTTAACATGAGCTATGAGCATTACTCTAAGATTTGATAGAAACTGACACAACTTGCTAATCCAACATAATCCAAAATTCTTTGAGTTTCACTCCCAACTCACCAAAGACGTCAAATTTTGACACTTAACATGCTTTAGGGAGTCAAATTTTGGTCAACATAATTGCAATATGCTAACAATCAAGAAGATACATACATGCATCACACTCAAAATCTCGAGATCTTTTTGGTTAGATTGCTGCAGTAAATTTCATAACTACAATATGCAGAAATATAACATTTATTAGCAAACTTTTGGAAATTTCTTAAAGTTTATGGAATTAAAGCTAGAAACATATAAATTTTAAATTAAAATGGTAGGATAAAAGTATAACTAATTGAAAAGTACTGTAAAACCAAAACAAATGTGCCAAAATAAATACTAATCGTAGTACACATTCATTATTCCATTTTTAAAATTTTAAGATGCATGTGTGAGAGTGACATGAGTCTTGAACTGTGAGACACAAATTGGTTATTGGATAGTCTTTTTTTTAAATTTTTTTTTTGGTAAATAAAAAGGCTAGATCGGAAGAATCTGATGGCAGTGGGCCTAGCCAACCCGTTGACCCGGCCCGCCCGAGATGTTTTTCAACTGGGCCGGTAGTTACTGCAGCAACTCGAGCTAGGCCCGAGCCTAGGCCACGGAGTGCCAGCCTAACCAGTTTATTGAACAAATCCATTAAGGGCATGGTCAACGGGCTGTCTCTTTGACACATCTAGATGTGTATAAGAAACCTGCAACGGGCTCAGCCCGCGGGTCAAACCCGTCTGGCCGACCGTTGCAAATTTTTTATTTTAAAAAAAAAAAGCTATTAATGACAGTTTTACCCCTCCAACAGCTATAAAATGGCTAATTTTTTTTTTTTTATATATAAATACCATACAAATTTTCCAACAAATCACACAACAATTTCTCTCTACTTTCCCTTATTTCCTCTTTCTACTCTCTAACTCTATCTCCAAGTGCTATTATAATTTCTTTCATACTATTCAAATTATAATATATAGTATTTTAGAAATTTAAAATTACTCTTAAGTTGAGAGCTCAATTGAAGATTTGGAAATTTATCCAAAATTCAAGTAGTGAAGTGCTCAAACGGAGTTCAAGTACTCAAGTGTAAAAAATGAAATTCAACATTTCAATTTCCAAGTTGGTTTTTTCATACATTTTAATTTATTAATTGTCTTTATAAACTCTCTTATTTTTTTTCTTTATTATTGTTTTGTTATATTTTTTTATTTGAAAACTTATAGTAGCTTGCATCGTTAGTTTTCATAATACCACTTTATTTGTTTCTTTATTTAAAAAAATTTTCCATTACAAGAAAATGGAACAAGGATCACAAGCACCCCACATCCTACTAGATGGTCCTAGAATATTTGTTGATTTAAATGATATAGATAACCAAAATGAAGAAGCACCTACTAAACAACCCACTACTACTAAAATGAAAAGTCTCGTTTGGAAATTTTTTGAAAGAGATGAAGAAAATGAGACTGCTACTTGTAAATTATGTGTTCCACCTATATCATTTAAGCACAAAAAAGGGGAGGAATCGGAACACTTAATAGGCACATTAGTAAAAAATATAGTGAAACTCAAGAAAAATAAAAAATGGTTCAAACATAAATTCACACCACACAAGATATGGTAACGGACAATTTTAAATATTCACATGAAAAAAATAGAGAAGAAATGGCTAAATGGATAGTTAGAGATAAATTGCTTTTTATTTTGAGTGAAAATTCCAATTTAGAACAATACATGTGAACCCACAATTTAAAAAGGTTCCTAGAAGTACTTTGAGAAGTGATATTAAAAGAATGTATAGGGAAAAGAAAAATGAATTGATAGCTGTGTATTGCATCGACTAATTGTAAAGTTACCTTTACTGTCGATTCTTGGAAAGCAATCACAAATGAAAATTATTTTTGTATCACTGCACATTGGATAGATGTAGATTGATGTTTACAAAAGCGAATTATTGGTTTTCAAATTTTTGAACACCCTCACAATGCCCCCCAAATTACAAGGTTGATTACTAATTGTGCCCATGAATATGGGTTGCTTGAAAAAGTTATATCCATTTCTTTTGATAATGCCTCAAATAATACTGTTAGCGTGCCTATGTTAAAAGATATTTTCAAACTTGTACTAGGTGGTGAATTATTTTATAATATATGTGCATGTTAATATTTGTGTTCAAGATGGCTTAAAAATAGTTGAAGATATTATTAGTCTAATTAGAAGTGTTATTTATTTTCTCCATTCATCTACTGCTCGTCAACAAGCTTTAAACGACTTTGTTTAGAAAATGGCATGAAACCTAAACATTTTTCAATAGATGTACCCACTAGGTGGAATTCTGTTGTCATATGTTATCAAGTACTTTTGGTCATGAAAAATTACTTTCTGCATTTTATAACGAGTACATTGGTTCAGTTAATGTAACTTATTTGGGCGAGAAGGATTTTAATCGAGTTAAAATAATGGTAGAAATTTTAAAGCAATTTGAGTATGCTACAAACTTGTTCTCCGCTATTTATAGACCTTCCTCTCATGTTGTTTTACCTAAATTAAGTGTTATTAAAGTTATTTTTTTTAATCATAAAATGAATGAGTTTTATGATGATATGATTAGCGCAATGGAAGAAAAATTTGACAAGTATTATGACAAATTATTTCATTGTTGTTTATTTGTCTCTTATTGATTCACGTAATAAATTGTATAAGTTAAATGCTTTCATTGAATATTTTAATAAGTCATAGTACTACAAATACCATAGACAAACAGTTACTCATAGAAATGTTAGGACACATTTTGATCCTCAGCAACTACTCTTTGTTTCGAAAAGATCGAGAATTGAAAATACTAATGAAGTAACTCAATATTTAAGTGATCCACTACATATAGGAGACAACGAGTTCAATCCCAATTTTGATATTCTTTCTTGGTGGCGAAAGCATAAATGTCAATATCCTATTGTATCTCAAATTGTTCGGTATTTGTTAACAATTCCGGTTTCTACGATTGTATTAGAAAGTGCTTTTGGTGTAGGTGGAAGAGTTTTAGATGATAGAAGGGCTTGAATGACACTTGCAACTTTGGAAATGTTGGTGTGCTTAAACGATTGGTTAGACGCTGAAGAAAGAAAACAAGGATTAATGATGCAAGATATCGACGAAAATGAAGGTCGTAATAGTTCACCAAATTGATATATAGTATACATAGAATTTTAATGTTGAATAATTTTTTGTTTGGAGAACTAAGGTTCTATGTCCTCCTCCTTATGTATGTAGTAAATAGATTATTAATTTTATTTAAATTCTTAAATTAGTTTTATGACTTGTAATGATTTAGAGGTAAAGTTCAATGCCCTTCTCCTTGTACCTTTTTTTTTATATATAATATTAATATACATGGTAGGGGTCTATGCCAAACCCCCCACCATCTCAAGGTTTTTTTTCCTAATTAAATATTTTTACTATATGATTAACAAATAATAAGTTATAATAATAAGTATTGACTTATACAACCAAGAAATAACTTGGACAAATAAGCACTAATTTAGAATAATAAAGTCCTAATAACTAATTTCGAACTTTGATTTTTGAATATTAACTAAGAACTTTAGTTTTGAATAATAAGTATTAGTTTGAACTTTGAATTTTAATTATTAATAACTTGGTCTAATATATAAGTACCAATTTTGATTAATAAAGTACTCTTAACTAGTAAGTAGTAATTCGAACAATTAATAAGTTATAATTTAATAAATTACTAATGAATAGTAAGTAAATGATTTTAAATCAATAAGTTATTAATTTTAAATAATAATTAATAAGTAATAATTTACAATTGTATAAATTATTAACAAGTAAAAATTTAAATTTCTCGAAAAAATAATCTTAAAATTTAAGTAACTTAAATTGGAAGGCCCCGGGGACCGGTTACAGGCGACCCCTTCCTTACGTCGGCCCGGCCCGCAAGCCCGCCACAGACCGACCCGTGACAAGCTATAACGGGCCTGAACAATGTTCCTCTCATCATAGCTCGCAGGGTTACTTGGTCACCGCAGCCCCACCAACACACCAAATGGACCAAACCCCAGATGAGGCATTAAAGGCCAGCCACCACCAGCCCATAATATCCCCATATAATTGGCAAGGCCTACGTCCTCAGTGAAGTTCAAACCCACCGGCCACCACTAGCTCATAATATTCCCAAATAATTGGCAAGGCCTATGTCCTTAGTAAGATTCGGACCTTGAGTATTCAAGTGGGAGTGATGATATTTGACCATTAAACCACCGTGCTAGTGGTTGGTTATTGGATAGTCTAATGAGATAAATATTGCCTTTGAAACATATAGCTGAAAAACCTTTTCTTAAAAATAAAAAGAAAATTCAAAAGAATTTAATTCAAAACAAAAAAGACTTGAAGCCAAACAAATTTTATTATGGAATCAAATTAGATTATTTTCAGGTCTAGCGTGGGAAGAGAATGTATGGGAACAAATTCTAATTGTAGATAGAGTGAAGGTTTCAAAGAATCAATTGCTAAAATTTTTCAGGATGTCGACCATCTTGAGTATCTATCCCTTCATGAGATATCTTTCTTATATTAATGGGAGCAACCATCAATAACTTGTGGATCCCATCAACCAAATCCACAACACTACTAAAAAGTAGCCCTTTCTTGGTGAGGAGGGTGGATAACTGCAATTGAGGTTCAAAAGAGAGAGTCATGATCGTGCGCGTTTATTTAAATTATAATTAGTCTATGGGACACATTCAGTATATGTGCAAAGAAGGTGAATTAGTATAATTTGGATTATTGCAAGAAACGATAATTCTATTACATAATAAAGCATTTACATATGTTATATCATCATCAAGAAAACTAAAAATGGTTATATAATTTACATAACAAGTGATATTATTGGTATTATATATTTAAATTAGTGTATCAATATAGTGTTCAACTATGTTGTTTGGTCTCCGATTCAATGATTTAAAAAAAATACAAAATTTAATGTGAAAAATAAATTAGTGAATTGTTTTGACTGAGAAATAGCGTTACAAAGAATAATAATTTAGTAGTGATCAAAGAATCCAAATCATTATTTCCCTCATTGTACTATGGGACACAGAAAACATGAATAATTAAATTCTAAGCATTCTCAATTAATTGGAAAAGAACCCCATAAATAAAATATACAGAACTGTATAGTTTCTAAAAAATGTATTTAAAACTTCCAAAACTCATTTGTTCTTTTGCTGGTAGATTATTTTGGGGTGATTAGAAGAGGTTTTCAGGTTACAAAAACTCCAAAAGTCATTCTATTTTTTACTTGTAAATATTTTTGGAGTGATCATAAGATTTTTTTATTTGTAAATGTGACAACAATTCAAATACCAAGTTGTTATGATGAAGTAAGGCATGAATGGCAGTGTGGTTGTAAGCTTTGGGTATAAATTGGAACACATGCATTTGGAAGTGGAAGTAAAAGTGGAAGAAATTCATGAAATAGTGATACTAATAGAGACAACTAAAGGTTATTGCAAAATTCTACTGTATCTTTCAGGAATCATTTTCTTGTATTTTAAATGCTTGTACTATATAACATCATGTACTTTAAATTCTTGTACTGTACAAACTTTTAAAACTAAGAGAACATTTCATAACTGGGATTGTAGAATTCCCCAAAGTTATTTGTTAATGTGAAAATTATTAGTATTTGATTCTACATCAACCACTCATTAAGTGATTTTAAAAGAAGTTATCTTTGATTTTTAACCCCAGTTATTTTTATTTGTCTTTTTAATTGAATAAAAATTTGAAATTTGTGAAACTATCAAGTAGGAGTAGTTATTTTATTTTTTTAAAACTCCTATTTTGTAGGAGTGTGAAAACAAACTAACCGGATGGAGTGAGAGAAATTTGTATTTATATTTTGTTGCTTATCTTTGACAAGAATAACTGACTTGTGATAGGCGATAATGGGGTAGTTAGAATCCTGGATTTATAAAATTCCATTATGCTAAAAATTCAATTTGATATCATCAGCCATAGACATAGATGTAATAAAGAATTATTAATGTTGGTGAGGACAAAATAGAGAGAACATTAAATTTGACAAAAGTTGACTTATGCTTTATATATAGTATATAAGATATAAGATTATAGATATTATTGTGAATATTATTTGAAAGGGTATTATAACACTTTTTTATTTTTTATCTGTTTTATAGTTTGGCATATGTGAAATAAAAAAATGATCAGAAAATATCTATTTATGAAATAATTATAATATATTATTTAAAAAATAATGAATAATTTCCTATCCAAACAGAATATTTTTGCAACTTTTGCAAAAACTAAATATTACTAATACATGTAACTTAATTTGGACAACCATTTAAGATATTATTCAAAATATTGTTTGAAATAATTACCGTAACTTGGACGGAGTCAAGACCCTGTACTTAGGGTCATACTGTTAAATGGTATATTTAGGCTCTTAAATTCCATTTCGATTTGATTTCTATTTTAGATTTTTTTTTTAAAGTAGAAATGGATAATATCATAACTTAACAATTATTCGATTTTGTCCCCATATCCACAAAATAAAAAGAATTGAGGGAGAAACAGGAAAGAGAGGAGTGAGGCGAAGAATAACAGTGAAAGTTGAGAAGTATTAGTTAACAAGTTTTTTTGAAAAAAAAGAGAGAATGGAAGAGAAAGACTGAAATTAATAGAATTATAGCTTCTATCTCTTCCTATTTTTGTCCAATTGGTTAATCTTCAAATAACTCACAAGTTGAATTGGACTTTTTCAACTGTTCTTTATTATATTTTACAAGTGAACTATCTTTTTTTTTTAGCTTATATTATTGCCCTCCATTTTTCGTTGTTTGAGGGGTGTATAAATTTTGAGGGGTTGCGTAAACTAAGAAAATGAAGGAAGATTATTAGAATATACGGGGTTTATTGTATATTAAGGGAAATTTTCAAGATTTGAAGGGGTCAACTCGCCCTACCCTTTACGAAAGTCAATGTAGCTCCGGCCAAATGGCCGTCAGATGTGATGTACGAAAACAAGTGATTGAAAAACGTGTTTAAAAAATAATTCTAAAATATTATATGAAAAGTAATGAAAAAAATAGCAATCCAAACGGATATATATATATATATATATATATATGGTTTCCCTAAAAAAGAAAATAAATAAATTGAGTTTAAAGAATCCGGATTATTTTGAGAAGTCATGGTAGATTATTTGTTTCAGTCACTTGCATACATCTGTAGTGTTCTGATTCGTTTTAGATCCAGAAAGTTTTATTGTAATATAGACTCCAAGTGATGAAACTGTAAATATCATAAAATTTAGAGAAATTCTACAGTCATTTTTAGGGAATTATTCTTTTCTACTTTAAGGACAAGATGCAATACTATGTGTTTTAAAAACTTGTACTGTATAAGCTTTTAAAGTCACGGGAATGGTTCCCTCAACGGGACGATAGAATTCCCCTAAAATTTAAAATACTTGAAATATGGGAAATACTTGAAATATTATAGGAATTTTTTATCGTCATGTTGAGAGAACTATTCTGTATGTGTATAAGAGACAGTACATTACACTACTGTATATTTTACAGTAGTGTTCATCTAGATGTGTATAAGAGAATGTCCTAATTCTAATTTCTATAAAATTTTCTGCATCATTATATTGATGTCACTCAATGGAAGAATTTTTTTTTTTTTTTTTTTATCTTTATCATGTGAATACTGAGTCTTATCTGCTAATAGAATTCATTTAATCTTATTCTAACATATACCCTTAACTATATTATTTAGTTCACTTTATCCAAAAACAAAAAAGAGTATTTACAATTATGATTTGATTAAAGTTCAACTTATTTTCCATAGTTTGCAAACTTATAATCTACTTCTTTGTGGTTGGTCTTTTTTTTTTTTTTTAATAAAGTGGATAGAAAGTTAAAAATTTAACGAATTTTCATAAAATGACAAAAATATCTCTAGGCCTAATACCATTTCACTGCCTAAAAACACCGTCCACCATAAGTAGGGGTTATATTTTAAATTAAAATATATAATTTAACACATCTAGATGTGTATAAGATGACAGAAATTGGGAATTCGGAAATCATTTAGTAGGCAATTACTCTTTGTTCTCTGAGTTTAAATTAATGGTGGTGAGGATTGAAATATTAATTCTGTTTCTTTTTATCTTTCGTTGATTTTGGATTACTTCCAATTCGCATTGAGAATGCTTTTGGTTCATTATAGCTGAAAATAACATTAGGATTTGCCCTTCAAATTACATGAATATACATTGATAAATGTATTACGACAATACAATAGACATGCCTATATTAAGCCCAAAATTAGTTACTGTGCTACCTAATTATGAGTTACTGGATCTGTATACGACAATAATACAATAGATGAGAAAAAAGTATCTTCGGATCATCCGAAAATACTTCAATTACAGCATCTAATAGTGAAAAACTTGTATCTATTCTAACTGTCTCTTATACACATCTAGATGTGTATAAGAGACATTCTCATTAAACTTCATCAGTGTCCATCCCTACAATTGAGCTAGGGATTGAACTCCTCTCAAATATACTTTACCTCTAATTTCCCCTAATATAAGGTTTGGATTGTTGACATTTGTACTTGGTCGAGGGCTCTTGTAATTTTTTATTAATCGTATAGTTAATTTAAGTTGAATTACTGTGGTTAATACTCACCTCTACAATATTTTTTTAATCACCAAACCGTGTATTATAGATAGTATTTTCATGCATGTGATCAAGATATGGAGAGAGAAGATGCAATGTCTTAAATTTTTTATGTCTGGCAGTGATTTTGAAAAACCAAATCAATATTCTCAAAAAATATTATCTTATAATTTTACATGATTATTTATTAAATCAAAATTTTCTTTTTAAAGTTGCCTGGAGAGAAAAAAAAGAAAGACTGTGTTTTATAAAATCTGTACAATGCTTTCTTTTTCCTTTTTTCCCGTTAACAGCTTAGTCAACCCTAGGTTTTGTAGCTAAGTTCAAATTTTTTTAAAAAAACAAAACAAAAATTGCATGTTTTGTAATTTTATAGCAATGCTAAATTTTGGCTCTACCACACCACTTATTTATAAGTAATGCTCTATTAGTGGATTCTTCTTTAATTAAACAATTAAAACAACTCAAAAAATAGAATAAATAAATTATAAACTTGTCAAAATTTAATTAACACATCCTATTATATTCTTTTTGATGTACTGAAGATATTGATAATTTTTTTTGTAAGTAGAAGATATGGATAATAACCATAAGTGAACCAGATTTTGAGGAGAAATCTTGGGAAAAACTAGTAGACAAAGGTGGTTGGGCAATGGTAAAATTTAAGTTATGTAACCAAAGTTAAAAATACATAATTAATGAAACATAATCTCATCCATTGATAACTAATCAAGACATGTGCTTACAATCAAACCCTATATTGAGGAAAATTCGAGGTAAGGTAAATTTGAGAGAAACTCAATTCTTCAGCCATAATTCACTTATTTCACATTGTCTCTTTTCTTAAACTAAATCACGTTGAACTGCTTCTTTTCTTTTCTTTCTTTATTTCTTTTTTTTTCCCTTTTTTCCCTTATATTTCTTTTTTTCATTAATTAAAAACAAGACAAACCAAGGATTTTAACTTCGGAAAGATCAATTAGTCCATGCAAAGTTGTAGAAAATTTCAAATATGTGACTACCCAAAAAGTTGAATGTAAATGATACAATAGCTGGAGTAATTTGGTCCAAAAGTTGATACTTTTTTCTCTTAACAAAATATTATTACTTGCTGCTAACTATTCAAATACAGTAATCTAGTATATGAATGCCAAATTTTAAAAGTGTTGCTGTACACATTGCAAAGGCTGTCGCCCAAGTAAAAAATTTTCAAAACTCTTCAACTGTACTTTGCCTCAAAATTGTTGATGATCAAATTTTCCCAATTGAGTTTTAGTTAAGTGAACATGTAGAAAAGTCCGTGTCAAGCTAAATTGGAGTACTTTCGCACTAAAAAATCAAGATGTAATATTCAGAAAATTATATGGAAAAACACAAGTTAGAATCAATAGAAATACAAGAAGTAATATCTCATTATACTCCAAGGTGCGAAACTAGAAAATTTCAATATATAAAAAGCACAAGTTACAATCAATAGAAAACATGAAATATTTCATTATACTCCTTGGTATTTATTTGACGATATCAATAACCCAAAAAAAAAAAAAACACAAAGTAAATCTAATTTTCATCCAAACTTTTACCAAATATCATGTCCAGCTCTATGATCTTTTCTCACGAGCTTCAATTTAATTGTTTCTCCTAAACCCCATCAAAAGTTCCTAATACACAATGGAAAGAAATGAAAGACCAGTAAGTTTAGAATCTTTTTTTTCAGCTTCAACTATATTTACACATCATAACTTATAATTACTGTGAGACTTTGATCATATTGATATTGTGCAGAAGTAAAAGAGGAGAATGAAGAAAAATCTCTTGACATTGAACTCTCTTATAAACATTTAATGTGTACAATATTAAGTTAAAGCAATCATTTGCAGCAAGATGCATATTAAATTTTAAAAAATTAGAATTAGGATTACCTCAGCGTGACTAGAACTATTAGGTTCAATATTGAGTATTTTACTTTTGGCCGGTAAATATAGTTGGTGAAAAGTTCATAGAGAAAACAATTCAATTAATCTACAATGTAATATAAAGTTAGCTATAGAATAAGTTGCATATAAAATTCAAGTTTAGATATCTCAAGTCACAATATTATTGACAGATTAACTGGTGTGAGAATTGAAAATTTTCCTTCTATTTATGGTCAATTGGAACATTCAATCTTGGCAGTTTCTTCATACCTGAGACTAAAGTAATTAAGCAAATAATAAATACATTTACTGAAATAAAGGGAAAATAAAAAAAACAATAATTCTTACTTTTTCTGCTTCAGTGTAGGACATCCATTTCTATTGTGTCCTAGTTCTTGACAAGAACTACATTTCCTTTTTTTTCCAGGTTTCCATTCTTTTGGGTGCTTTTGTCTCGATGCTTTCGGCCTTCCTCTTGAAATAAAAGCAAATTCTGGCTAAATTTGATCATTGTTCCCTCGATTAAGAGTACTTGTTAAACTAACATTCTCGTTAATAGGAATATTGGTTATAGTATCGTTCTTTATAGCAATGGCTCTGTACAAGCCACTCCCAACTTCATTCTCAATATCTTCATCTATGGTTAAAAACTCTGTACAAATATTTTTTATGACCCATTTAAGATGATTGTATTTTTCTCGCGAGTCATATCCTAGCTCCACAAGTTCTAAAAATTCCATGATTAAATTATTTCTTAATAGAACAAAGCTGTCTTGTGGTTCTTCTTCTGAATTCTCACAATATCCTGGACTCTTGGCATTAATTGTCCACCTATCCAGGATAAATTGCTTCGGAAAATAATCTATTAATGACTTTTTTACAAGAATGGTAAGGATATGTTTGCACAAAATTCCACAAAATTCAAACATATGACATGTGCATTTTCCTTTATTTTATGAAATATCAAGCACAACATCATAGACAAGCTTATCTTTCCCATTTGGCACTACCTTGTTAGTCTTTCTCAAATCTTCCTCTTGAAACTTAAACCCCTTGTACTTCTGACTCGAAAAAAGCTCATCTTGAAAATTTAAAAATACTTTTCTTGTAAAAATTATTGCAGCCTCTGCTTCAATTCCATAACAGATCTTCAAAATAGGAATTGAATTTATCAGTTTTACATCCTTTTCTTTCTCTTTAAGATACCTTGAATTCAACGCTTTTTCATATTGAAAGACAAAATCACCTACCAAGGTACTAAAACGAATAAAACCTTTAAAAAACTTATTCATGTTTTCACTTCTTTGTGTTGTGGACATGCTTGCATAAAATGTACCTCTCACATAGGCAGGAATCCATTTCTCACGACGTGCATACAAATCTTTCAACCAAGAATTTTGTTCTAAGTCATATTTCTTAACCAAATCATGCCATTCTAACTCAAATTGTTCAGTAGTAACAGTATATTTATACAATGATTTAGTTCAGATTTAAAAGAAGGATATTTATTGTACATACAAGCCAAGTGTTCTGGAAACTTTTGTATAAGATGCTAAGTCACATACATAGATGAAGGGTTGTTTTAGGTAGTAATTGATTGATTGTTTTACCCATTGATTTATCATCATCAGTAATTATTGTTACCGGAGCACATCCACCAATTGCTTTAAGCCAAGTTCTAAGCAATCTGATGCGAACCTCGTGCGCAATCGACTTGATGCCACGAAATCCAACAACTCAAGATGGCACCAAAATCCCAAGGATCGACTCCAAAGTTGGTCACAAGAATTTGGACAGCAAACACACAAACAAGAACAATAAAGAACACACAAGAATCAAGCAAGAATTCAACCCGTTGTCTATAATGAGACAAGAACCAAACTCTTAACAAGATTTAAAGCGAGAATTGACCCGTTGCCTATTGAATCAGGCAAGAACCAAATCTATAAGTCGGTTAGAACAATTACCGTTGCTAGAGCGATGATAAGAGACAAGTCTTAATCCAAAGACTAAATTTAGAACTTTTTCCTCCCGAAAAAGATGAATATTATTGATAAAAATCTGCTATAAATTCGTCCATATGATGAGACCTATTTATAGGCTTATAGAAATAAAAAAAACTAGCTTAAAAACTCCTAAAAAAGTAGTGCTAGGGTTCAGCCATAAGTAGCCCCAAGATTTGGGCTAAATGGGCCTTATTAATGCTAATTAATGAGCCTAAAACTAAGAATTAAATCAACAACTAAATCCAACTTAAAATCAGCCCAATTTACACAACACTTTAAATTATTATTGGGCTTTACATAATAAAGACCAAACTAAAATAAACTTGAAAGGAAATTCGGCCTTCTTATACTTCAAGGATCTCCACTGATGCTTTACTTTGAAGAATTGGGTATCATGTAATAATGAATTGAAGATAGTCCAATCCAACTCAATCAAAATACCACGAATGTGCTCCAATCTTTTCAAGAGTGAATCCAAGCTTGCTCCATCTTACATCTCCTCATCTTGACACATCTTTGGGCTATTCGGATCCATAACAGCAGCAATACATAAGACTTACACACCAGTAGTTTCATTTACAAGTAATGCACAACCAAATATGATAGACTGAAATTGGTGATTTACTCGTGTGAAAGGAACAAAAGGAAAACCGTAACAATTTGTCAAGTATGTAGCATCAAAAGTTACTGCATCTCCTAAAATACTGATACGCTAATTTTGACCTTGTATCAGCCCAAAAACAATTTTACATATGATTACACTCATCTACCTCGATGGCATAAAAAAAGCCTGGATTTTTGGCCTAACTATCTTTGAAATAACTATACATCCTTTGTGCATGTTTGAGTAATTTTTTTCTCTTGTTGCCTAAATAGTTTTGAACATCAGACAAAGTAAAGCTAATGCTATGTTGACCTCTTGATGGTTCGTCTAGTATTGATATTATTTTTCTTGTTGGCAAACCAGTTTCATTAAGTATGTTAACAAGATTTTTTTGAATTGGTGCGGAGAAGTCCTGTACTTTTTGGGGTACAAAATTCGTGGTTGTGATTATCCGTAAACCTACTTACAACCCATTTTTCTTCTTCTTTGCTCAAGCTCATCATTGCTTTACATCCTACTCTGGTCATAGCATGCTCTGTACCAGTTCTATCTTTTATTTTTTTTTTCAAACTTCTGTTATACCCTTCCCTTGAGCAGACATAATCTACTAAGATCAATGATTTATCTTTACGTGAAAGGCTTGTGTGGTTTTTACGTACACTAAAACCTTTCCTTCTTGAATATGCCTTAAAATATGCATGAGCATCATCTAAATCGTTAAAAATCATACCTTCACATGGGTCAAGACGGGTGTTATACAAGTTCAAATTTCTATCTCTTTTCTCTACTATATTCTGTGATGAGTTAGAATTTGCGTCACCTTACTCTTGAATTGTATCCAACTCTAATCCAACTTCAATTAGAGTGCCAGAGGAACATAATATCATTTCATTCCTTGAATCACAATTGATGTCCATATTTTTCCTATAAGAAAGAAAGTTCACTTTATACATTAGTAAATTATTAATGAATAAATTAAAAAATGTAGGGAAATTCTTTATTGATTTTCAAAACAATTAAATAAAACATATATGTGATTAGCATTTTTACCAACACATAATAGGATTAAAATAATAAATTATTTAACAACATTGCTATATAGTACTATGATTAGCATTTTTACCAAAACATAATAGGATTAAAATGATAAATTATTTAACAACAAGGCTATAATACTAATGGTAGTTAGAGGTACTAGTATTTTGTATGACCACAAAGCATTAAAATAGTTTACCTTATTCAACATAGCTGGAAGACGTATTTTTAATCCTTCTGAAAGTTGAGACCCTTTGCTTATAGTAATAGCTGTAGATAATGAGCAGAAAAATTAAAAGAAAAAAAAAACAATTGAGAAAGAAACACTTGAGTTTGTCTTATTTTTTAATGAAAAAAGAAATATAAGGAAAAAGAGGAAAATAAAGAAATAAAGAAAGAAAAGAAAAGAAGTCATTCAATGTGATTTAGTTTTAGATTTGGAAAAACAATGTGAAGTGAGTGAATTATGGTTCAATTATAGGGATTGGCACTGATGGAGTTTAATAAGAAGGAGGAATCAACAAACTCAAGACATTTCGATACATACTAAATTGCTGAGTTGTCTTTTCACTATTGGATGCTATAATTGAAGTATCTTCGAATCATTCGAAGATACTTTTTTCTCTACAATAGATATGGCTAATATTTTTGAATATGTATATTTCTCCTACTATATGTATTTCATTATATACATGGGTGAATCTATCTATCTTGCTCATAAACACGTTTTTAGTCTTTTGCGGTGGATTGAAAATGATGTGGTTAACCAATAAAAAGCAAAGGTGCTCTCAATAATATATCATCACATTACTAAAACTTTAGTTGTTAAGAAAATTTAAGTGGACAAGGGTTGGATGGTGGGTGCATCATATAGTGTTTTTCATATTACCAATAGTAACAATGAGAATAATGACAAATTGATAATTGAATATAGATTAAGAATTTAGGATATGTCAAATAACCTTTCATTTGTATGAGTTTAAATTAATAAATATGTAATTTAGTTAAACAATTATGATTTTAAAGAGTGGGGATAGCTTAGTTGGGAGAGCTATCCTTTCTCAGGCCAGTGTAGCTCTCATGTAAACAATTGTGTCTACCTACTTTTTATATTATGACTAACAATTCGATATATTCAAGTACTTGTAAAAAATCTATTTTTCTATCAAGTGAGTTTTACTTTTTAGTCAAGTTTTACATCACATTTTTGCCAAGCTATAAGAATTAACACGACATCTTGCCATTTGAATTGATGCATTACTTCACTGATCAGTGCTTCGGCTACTTAGTCAATCTTTTACTATGATTAATACTTTTTTTTGCATAATATATAGTTATTGTGAGACACATTTTGTCACCTGCATGATTAATACATAAACAAAGATCTCTTATACACATCTAGATGTGTATAAGAGACAGGTGTCATGCCCTTGACCCACTTGGATCAAGAATAATTATGGTTTTCATTGTACTTTTATGATGTGGCAATGATTATCATTTGTGTATATGCAATGTAAGAAATGTTAATTGAAGTCTAAAGAAGAAAGAAATATTGAGTATGCAACATTTGTTTACACTAATTAAAGAGACTGATACTTATTATATTGGCCAACTTTGTACAAAAGACGAACATTTGTGATATTATGTGAGATGGTCAGACATGTTGGGGTTTAAAAACTACAAAATGTGTCAATAAAAGAAATTGTTTCCATATTTGTGTATGTTTTGGCTCACCACAAAAATAGTAGAGTAATTGGCATTATGTTTTGAAGAAGTGGAGAAACTGTGAGTTGTCAATTCAATCATTGTCTCCTAGTAGTTTTGAAATTACATGATATGTTACTTAAGAAGTCCAAGTCTATTACTAATGATTGCACAAATGACAGATGAAAATGTTTTAAAGTATATTTATAATAATTCTTTTCACAAGTTTTATTTCTCTAACTAATTCTTAAGATCAGTTTTTACTCATATTGAATTTTGGATTGCCTGTCAAAATAGAGTTGTCTAGGTGCCTTAGACAACACTTTAATTACTATTACATCACCTAGTGAACAAAATTCAAGGTATGGAACAAGAAAAGGAAGTATTACAATATGTAATTCATATATGTCTTTCCTGGTTGGGAAGGTTCTGCACATGATGGTCATGTGTTTCGAATTGCCATCTCTAGGCCGAATGGTCTTAGAGTCCCATAAGATATAAATGTCATTGCAATATCCATACCATTTAATCAATGCTATTTTTAGTTTGAATTAATTAGTTTAGTGTTAATTGGTAGTTGATTGGATTTTGAAGGTTGTTATTACTTGGTAGATGTTGGATATTGCAATGCCAAGGATTTCTTGTCCCCTTTATAGGGCAAAGATATCACCTTAATGAATTCCATGGTCACCGTGCAAAAGAAGAGGGGAATACTTCAACATGAACCATTCAAAAGTTAGAAATGTTGTAGAAAGATGTTTTGGATTGTTCAAAGGAAGGTGGAAAATCTCCCCTTCATTTTTTGCAATCAAAACGCAAGTCCGGATAATAATGGCATGTAGTCTATTACACAATTTGATAAGGAAGTCAATGAATTTTGATCCACAAGAAGCAATATCAAGTGGAGAAAACATAAATGAAAATGAGAAAAATGATGAAGATGATGAAGAAGTAGAATACATATAAAAAATTTCAACACGTGATCAGTGGGCAAACTTTAGAGATAATTTAGCTCATCAAATGTACAACAATTTGAGGGTTGGAACTAATATTTAGTTATGAATGTATGATTTATTAGTTCTAATATATAATTCGAAGTGATATCTGATGTAATTTGGCTAAACATTTGTTATATACAATTCTAATATCAAAGAGACAGTCTATTTTTCATACTTGAAGTTATTTGTATAATAGTACACATCTTAACTTTTATTCAAATTTATTATATTGTACTTATTACTATAGTAAATACCATTTTAGTGATAGGACAAGTATGGATAATGATGAATTTGTACGTGGGAGATGCAAGAACAAGTGTTTTTGGACAACTAAAGAATTTAAAGTATTGATAGAAACATTACAAGAGTTAGCTTGTAATCCTTTGTGAAAAATCGATGAAGGATTTAAAAACAACTACATGAATGAGTTGCCTAAATAACTTGCATAAGATTCACATCTATTTATAAAGAAGACAGCCCATATATTGAAATCATAGGTTTTAAGCAATTACTGGAATGTGTAAAGAAAGTAGTCATAGTTCGAATGATCTTATGAAAAATAATGGTGATGATGATTGGTGTAAGGTAAGAAATTATCTACTTTTCACTTATCACTTGATGATTGCAGCATTTACTTTCTATAAATTCTAATTTAAATGTTATTTTTTAGCTGCACAAAGAAACAAAAGGTCTTTGGGATGTCAAGTTTCTATACTTGAGTGATCTTGAGATAGTTTATGAAAATGATATAGCAATAGGAGATATCGCTGAAGACTTTTCAAGTACAAGCTATACAAAATATTGAGAATGCCAGAGAATAAGATGAAGAAGTTAATGCAGCTATAAACTCATAAAATAACAATGAAGATGAAGTAAACTTTGCGTCACAATATCAAGCACGTACCATTTAGCGTATTCGTGAAACTGTACTCTCACGAATGCAATGCGTCTAAGATATGTATTAATAATCACAAATATATATTTGTGGTCAATACATAAGATAGATGTCTTGTATTCGTGAAAATACTGTTTCATAGATATGGCAAATGGTACGAGTCTAACAAGTGTGGGTCAAGGGCATGACACACAACCAACCCAGCCCAACTCAACAAGCGTAAGAAATTCTAAGAAACAAAAGAAACAATCGCCTTTGAATATAGATATGTCAAAGAAGATGAAGTTATCATCAAGTGCTAAAGAAGACCTTGATACACAATTCTAACAACTCATTGGCAAATTTAGATCTTTCATGGATTACAACTATAGCAACTGTTATCGTAAATGAAAGTAAGCATGAGCAGTTGACCTTAGATAGCAGCAATAAGCTAGTTTTTTGATTTGCTGAAACTTACACTATCACAAGGAAATATATTCAATGCAACCAATATATTTTTCAGCTGAAGTTTTTAATTGTAATGTGTTTTTCAACATGCCTCCAGAACTAAAAATGCAATATACGATTAACCTTATTTATCTGACATATAATCGCTAGGTAAGTGTAGGACTACTTATTAGTTTGATGGCGATTAACTCTATTTGTTGGTGGGCGTAGTTATATAGATAGTATGGCTTTATTTTTGGGGTTGCAATTGATTGGAATACTTTTAACTGGTGTTGAACTATGTGGTATTCTTTTTGGCTGTAGAACTTGCAGATGGTAAGCATGGCTGTATTTTTTGGTTTGTTTAGATTAAGTGGATGGCTATATGAAAAAATAAATGCATATAGTGAATTGAATTGGATAATAAGGTTTTTTTAGTTTATATATAATATTTGATACCTTTCCTCCTAATTGTTAATTATTGGCTCACTTATTATGCATTTGGAATTATTATTTTATACGTATTTCCATATTATCATTTTAGCTTAGTTTTATTTGTTATATATTTAGTCCAAATTAATTTTTCATATTTTATGCATAAAATATCAAATTTTAACAATTTATAATACTTCTATTGTCGGGATAAAAATAGAAATTAATTCAACCCATTCCGAAAAATAATGGGTGAACCAAAAGACGAACAATGGTAGTGATATTTATTTTCGTATCTAAATCAAGCACAGGTATTGGAATGGAAAACTCCATTCCAATTCCAGGATATATGAATCTCCAATTCTGATTCAAGAGTTCGAACCTATCTAATGTTATCGATTAGAATGCTATGTGCTGGGAGTCTATTTTGCTTGACACCCTCTTTTGGCCTTAGAAGGTGGACATTTTATGAAGTATCCCACTAGTTTCGAAATCTCATAGAGACCAATTCATGTGGCACTACACTACTGTTAATGGCATTTACTCAGTTAGATCTGGATACCACTAAATATTCCTTGTTAAGCCAAAGTTTCATGTTTGACTCGAAAAATAAAATAAAATAAAAACCAAGAAAATAAGCATTATGCATAATTAGCCAAAGATATTGTAAATATGAAAATGTTGAAAAAATAAATAGATGGTAGACGGAAACACAGTTGAGGATCAAAACTTTGAGGTGAGATAAATCACTTTCTTATTTTTAGAGAGTTATTTGCCCCATACAAAGTTTGTTAACGGATCTGGCAATGAAGTACTCTCATTAGATACAATGAAGCCTTATGAGTTCTGTTATTAGCAATATTGAAGTACTCTCTAATCTGTTACTAAGTATTGAGAAATTTTGGAATGAATGAATTTTTGATAATTGGTCTAACTATTTATAGACAACCAATAGACAAAATTCAAAGTATGTGTCTCAAGTAAAATAAATTTTCATAAAGTCATATTCTTGTACCAATGACACCATCAAATATATCTCAATTAATTAAGATACATTTCTATGAAAACACAGGTACTTATAAGGGGAACGTATTAATCAGTACTAGAAAATGTTTATAGACAATGAAATTTTGTAACAAAATAAAATCCGCTAAAATTTGCAATGGAAATAGCAATGGAATTTTAGAAAAATAAAAAATCATTTTCAAAACAATTGCAATGGAAATTTCCATTGCAAATCTTAAAAAAATTGATTTTCTCACTGGAAAATAAAAAATTTTGTTGGCATATGTGTTTTATCAATTATCAATGGATATTTTCGTTGATATGTTTTTATTTAAAAAGTTAAAAATATAGCAATAGATATTTCAGTTGCAAATGGATATAGTACCCACAAAACTCTCATCTATTGTCATAGATCCTATATTCCCCCAAAAGAGAAATTTCCTTTTGGGGGATCTAGATGTCTAAAACCTACCATGTAGGCGAGGATGGTGGTGGAGCTGTCTCTTATACACATCTAGATGTGTATAAGAGACAGCAACTACGATCACCATTTTAGCTGTACAAATTCCATGAACACGAACACGACACAAATTAACAGGTTATGACACGACACGAAATTTATCGGGTCATTATTGGATTAACTCGTTTATGACACAAAATTAAATGGGTTGGGTTGGGTTGGATCAACCCATGGGTTGATACGATAACCCGATAAGTTACTGTATGAACAAAGTTTGCTAATTTTTTTTTTTTTAAAATTTTGAAGTATAGCATACTTTAAGATTGTAAATAATAGATTTAATATTAGATTATTAAATCAAACATAATAATTATTTTAAATATTATCCCAAAAAAATTAATAATTTTAATTATGTGCTTTAAATTACTATAATAACAAGGTTAGTATTAATAATTGTTTAAGTTATTAAATAATCAAAATTTGAGATTTTAACTCAAATAGATAGCAAGTTATGTAATTGTCAAATAGGATGATACTCGCTGTTAATAGTAAACAGGTCAGATACGAACATGACATGAATCCAAATAGGTCAGATACGAACACGGCATGATAAGAAATGGTCCCACGTGACAGACATGACACGAACACGATAAGAAATGAATCACATTTGATATAATACGATAAACTAACAACCGACCCATTTATTAAAAAAGTTAAAAGGATAGCAACAGATATTTCAATTGCAAACGAATGGAGTACCCACAAAACTCTCATCTATCGTTTTAGATCCCTTGTTCCCCCAAAATAAAATTAAGAATCCCGTTTCTCCCACCTCATCGTTGATTGCCTTCAACCTCTCCACCACTATCTGCGCCTACAACCTTCCCCACCCTAGGCTCGCTACTTTCCTTTTCCCCAACCCCCTTTTCTTTCCTATTTCCCCTTCTCTAGCCTCCACTACCAGCCTTTGTCACAGCTTCACATCACCCCCTAAAGATACCAAAAATTTGTGCAAGAACTAAACTGGTATGGGGGTTATTTTACTTTAGCTTCTTTCTTTTGTTTCGGTGTTATCCATTGGGAGGGATTAATGGGAAAATGCTAATCTATGTTGTTTACAAGTGGGAACATTTGATATTTGCTTAAGGAAAGCAACATGCCTAGATCAGGAAACTTTAGATAGCCTATAATGTTTATGATATTATATACTATGTATTAAGCATAAGTTAGATAGACAATACATAGTATATTTCCCATATAAGGTACATGGAGATGTGTATAACTATGTAGTCAAAATAAATATCAAAACCATCTGTAGAAAAAGAAAGACGTCTTGTCTAATTTACTAAGTATACTTCAATTGATTTATGGATGTTAATACTACCTTATTTTTTTACTTGATTAATTTTGTGGAATCATAGGCTAGAAAAGAGGCATCAAATAGAAGAATTATTTTTGTTGAGAAATTTACTCAGATTACAAACTAATTAATTGATCATCATTCACCACTATATAAATGAATGAATATATAACAGATGCAAATAATAGACTGACGAAGATATTTTGTATTCAATATATAACCCCACCCTAAAAGTAAAAATAAAAACTTTAGATGTATCATTAATAAAAAATTTCATGAGTGTAGATTATTTAGATATTTCATGAGTATAGATTAAAACTGCAGATATTATATTTGCATATGCTCTATATGAATCATTCTGCTTATTATTTGATCTAACAATATATCTATTATATCAGCACACGAGTGGTATAAAACTTGATCAAGACATTTAAATCTGGGCAACAAATTTCACTGGTTATTTTCTCCCTTGAACCTGGATTTCTTGCTCCCACTAAGGACCTAAATAGTAATCATGTTGTTCAAAGATTTCTACAATGCCTTAGCAATGAAGATAGTAAAGTACTAATGTATTCCACTCAAGCTTCTTACATATTCTTGAATAATATTCCTCATTTTTATACAACTATTGTCTATGATGAGTTATTCTGTAGGAGTTTAATGTCTCCAAGTTTCCTAATTTTCTTGTAGTACACTATATTGTTAGGTTGAGAAGAGTTGCTTCATATTTAGGGATAAATTTTTTGTGAATATGCATTATATTTCGTAGAGGACCAAGGTTCATAATCGTAACTCTGTTGCATAGAATTATTTTGCCCTTATTTCTTATGCAATTTTAATAATGTTAGTCCCATTTGGATCGATTTTGAGCATTTTTGTGTATATTCTATGTCTATCCATGATTTTCTCAAAAGTAGTTGTATATTGGGATCTTTGGTAGATATGCGCACTAATTTGGATTTAATTGAAAGATTCATGATGCTAGATGCATTTTAATTTATGAGTTGTAGTATGTTTTATAGGTAATTTTGATATTTGCCTACGAATGAAAGAAGTGGAAGAAGTTAGGTATTAGAATGTAATTAGCTGAAAAAGTCAAATCTCGGTCAACAATTCCAAAACCGCGGTCAAGAAATTTAAGCTTTGAAGATCACAATCCTGGTTTCTACCTCTCAAAGTCAAAAGTGCTGCAACCACACTCAAAGAATCAGAAAAACAAATTCGAGAACTGCAGTTTTCAAATGAAATGAAGAAATCTCTCAAGAACCACGGTCATGGAATTTGTACAGCTAAAATGGTGATCGTAGTTGTGAAGAAAAGTCAGCACTTTTGACCAAGTTAAAAATTTGAAATTACCCTAAAAAACACCTACTAACACATAGTAATAATTACCCTAAAACTTACCTACTAACACATAGTAATAGGTATAGTTTAGCTAGTCATTAGATAGGGTAGTGCAGTCTTGTCAAGAACCTCTTTTTCTACTTTTATCTCCAACCTTAATCCTAACTTAATTTTAGTTGTAAAAATTTAATCTTTAAGTCTTAATTTGTTGGATTTTCATTTCTCTACAAGTTGATATCCATTTTACTTATTTTTATTCAAACTTTCTTGCATTCCCATTCTAGTATAGTTTCACTAGTTTTATAAACTTAATGTAATTCTTTAGTGGCTAATCTTGCATTTAATCTTATGTTTTCTTCATTTCAAAGCATTAGTTAGTAGTAAGCTTTCATTTGATCTCATTTTTTTAGCTTAGCATCAACTTAGATTGCTAGATCTATCATTCATCTTACTTTTCTAAAATAGCAAATTTTAAGAACATTCTTAGGCTCTAGTGTAGGATCTTCCATTTTTAGTAAATTCCTTCATATCTCCAATAATTAGCTAGTTGACTTTAAATGTCTTCTTAGGATAGTAATTAGAGTAGTTTACATTATTGTCATATTTAATGCATTTTCTTTCACAGTTAGTAAGGATATTAATCTCTCCCTGAGAGGTAGAAAAGATAAATTAGTGTAGTTTATTACTTACTTGCCTTATTTAGACTTGTTTCTTAATTTACTATTTAAAATTGCCCTTTTCTAGTTGCCTTTCATGTCATACCCCTTTTATCTTTTGCCTTTTGATATCTTTCTTTATTATAACATGCTCTTTCAATTGCTTCATTTTGTTTCATGCTTATTTAGTTTGCTTAGTGTAGGCATGCTCACACTTAGTATAGCTTAGGTTATTTATTTATTTTTACTTAATTGTCTATTTTAATTGCTTTAGTGGAGTAGAATCGTCATTTCTTTTTGTTTATCTAACTAATGCATAGATTCGTATATGCTAGAAATCACTGATCAACTCCCTGTGAGAATGATACCCATTCGCAATTACTTACAAACCTACCTTGTATATTTGCGAGTGTATAGGTGTTTGTTAGGTAGAGTAGGGTATACTTATCACTTATTCTTACATTAATTTGTCTAACCATTATTCACTGAACACATAATCAGTGAATTTTGTGCTATAGTTTATTGTTTCTGAACTCATTAAAAAAGTATATTTGAAGGCTTTTAATGTAAATTAAATTACATAAAAAACAATACTTTTATTACTTCACATATCAAAGTATTTATGCTACTTGACAAGACGTCTTTCTTTTTCTAGTCAGTATTTTGGTGGTATGCACCCTACCAAATGCAAGAATTTGGAACCATATTGGTATAAGAACTTTCCATAAAATTGCCTGGGCTTTTAAAATATGAGAAAGCATAAGACAAATGAATACAGATCTCAAGGGAAAAATTCTTTGGCTTAGTAAGCTAATAAGATGTATTGTCCCCTCAATAAGAAGACATAGGCATGGCTTTTGTCCTTTTAGCACTATTCTTAATCATTTATAAAGGAGTTTTAGTTTCATTTGGTATTACGCAAACACCACTTGTTGCTAAATTGTCTATTATCAAACAAGATGAAACAATAGTTATCAACTAAGGGTAGACTTAGTTGGTACCTTGACTAGTTTAGTTGGTACACTCCAATATAATATTTTTTAGAAAGTTAGAATCTTATACAAATTTATATAAACTTATTGAGATTTGTCAGTCAAGTAGAACTATCGAGTCGAATTAAGTCAAAAAACATTTGACTCGACTTGTTCCATTTTCAATTGGACTTTGAATTGAAGTCAATTAACTAAGCGACTCATCGATTTGACTTTGACTTCAACAATCAAATTAAATTACCGATCATTTATCGATCTATAGATTGAATGATTTATTGGTCAAACAAGTCTGTTCGAAGGTCATCAAATGCAATAGTCAAATCTCTCCCACATATCTATTTTAATCATAATATTCTTAATTCTTAATGCCTTAAATATCATTTCTTTATATTTGACCTTGGTTTTGTTATTTAGTGGGAGGGATATTTGTTTGTGACAATTAGAATAATTTTTGAAGGAAAAGAAAATAGGAAATATATATATATATATATATATAAGTAAAAATCAACTTTTAATACACTTGATTTTAAAATTAAAACATGTAAAATGATAATATTTAAATAAAAGGAATGAAATTAGTATTAGAAATAACAAAACTATAAAAACTTTAATTTAGTTGGTTAATCTTTCATGAATTAAGCCTAAAAGCAGTTCACCAATTTGGCGAATTAGTAAGTGTACCATAATGTTCTAAATCACAAAAGTACCAGGAATTAGAATGCGTGGATTGGTACATAGTAAATAGAGTTACATAGTAAATTCAGTAGCAATAGATGAAACCACTACTACCAGGTTAGTGTGCAGCTTGATGTAAAATTAACTATGTGACATTGTTGGAGGAAGAAACAATTCAGTTAATTATGCTATCCATGTTGGAATAATACATAATCACTGATTTTACCTAAGTAAACATTATTCTTATGAAACAATGTTAATTTTGTTATAATTTAAGGGTTAGGATTTTCATGGAACAAAACACTTATTCTTCAAGCATAATTGGAACTGTGGTACTATCTTGATTCAAGTCAGTTAATTGTTCACCTTAACACCTATTTACATGGATTCTTTATGACATTTTGGCAGTTCATTTTCGTTGATGCTGCAAAGTAGTGTGTTTGTTGAATCCAAACTATGATAATCATGTTTTGATGATGACCAAATCGCACTAACAGTTTGAAAACAAGTGTGCAGAAAAATAGGGAGTTTCGGACGTAAATGATTGTCCGAACACAATCAAGAAAACAACCAGTAAAACTCTACGGATGTTGATGATTGTCCGAAAGGAAGGACAATTTGGACGATGATAATCGTCCGACAGAAAGGACCTAAAGTCTCGGACGAATAATAATGTCTGATCATTCTTCCAGAAAACATTGCATGGACAGGATGCAGGTTCGGACGCATCCTCGGACGTACGAACGAATACCCTCAGAGACTAGACATAGAGGCCATGCATCGGACGTTCGAAATGTCCAACGGCTAGTTCGTTCAGACGCACACTCACAGCATCGGCTGTCCGAAAGACCAAACAGCTAGTTTCTCATGAAACAGAAAATAGCCGTTAGAGAGCTTTTGGAAGCAATTTTTGGACTTCTATAAATACCCCCAAGTCTGTAAATGTAAAATATGGAGAGTAGAACTACTGCATTCAATACAAACACTTGTAAGAGCTATTTGGAAAGAAATAAGCTAAAATATTATGGGTTTTATTGGTTTGAGTAGTGTAGTTCTCTTGGCTCAACTAGAGGGAATTAGTGTGAGTAAGAGTAGACTAGTGAGTGATCTTCAGGTACCTGTAAGAGTGGAGGGATAACAGTGTACAAAAGTGAGGTTGTATTGTAAAACCCTTTGGCTCAACTAGAGGGACTTAGTTGGTGCAAGGGTGAGCCTACTTTGTATACAAGAAGGTTATTACCTCACATTCTTTGAAGAGGCACTACTAGTGGATATACTCCAAACTTGAGAAGTTTGAGAGTTTGGTTTGATACTCTCTATCTCAATCATTTTTATATTTGTTCTTTGAGCTTCAATTATTGAATATCTTTAGTATTCATTTGTGCTTAAGTGTTTATTTGTTGCATTTCTCACTATTAAGCACACTAAAAGGTTTGTTTTTAGAAACAACCTAATTCACCCTCCTCTTATGTTGCTTTTTGGGCCAACAATTAGTATCAAAATGTGGTCTCATATAATGAGCTTAATCGCTTTTGAGCAAAGATAATTATGGCAACCAATAATGCTTTGTTTTTTTAGGGACATTCTATTACTAGAACTCCCATGTTTAATGGCATTAATTTTAAATGTTTTTTGGAGGGATAGGATGAAAATTTTTGTTCAATCTATTGATATTGATTTATGGTATATTATTTGTGAAGGTCGTTTAGAAGCTAATATTCTTGATGAAAAATCTCATAGATTAAGGCCTAAGACTAGATATGAGTTAAATGCACAAGATAGAATAAATTTATATTTAAATGCTAAAGCCATTAATATTTTGTATAATGCCTTGGATGCAGATGAGTTTTCTAAAGCAAAAGGTTGCAATTCGGCCAAGGAGATATGTGACAAATTGAAAGAAATCCATAAAGGAAATGAAGATATTAGAGAGCAAAAGAAGTCACTTCTTGTGGCTAAATATGAATCCTTCAAAATGGAACCTCATGAGAACGTTGACAAAATGTATTGTAGGTTCAATGATATTGTAAAGGATTTGGAAGGTTTAGGTAAAGAATATTCCTTGGGTGAGAAGAATAGAAATTTTTTGAATGCTTTACCTAAGGAATGGGAACCTAAATTCATTGCCTATAGAGGAGTCTAAAATTGTAAATTCTATGCCTATCGAGTGTTTGATTAATTTTCTAATCTCCTTTGAATTGAAGATGAAATACAAGGCACAAGATGATGAGGAGGCAAAGGGAAAAAGAAGCATAGCATTTAAAGTTTCATCAAAAAGGAGAAAAGACTCAAGGAAGCCTTACTTCAACAACTTCCAAATCACTTGGGATGATTGCAATTCGGATGGAGAGGTTGAAGAAGAATATGAGGGGGCTCAAATGACTTTTATGGCACTTGGCAATAGTGAGGTATCCTCTAGTTGTGACCCTCGTGATGATTCATGTGATAATGATGTTGAATCATTTATTTTTAAAATGCATGAATGTTTGAAAGAATCATATGCCAAGAACAAAGGGCTAAAAATTAAAGTTAATGCTTTGTTGAGTGCCAACTCAAAACTTGTGCATGAAAATAATTCTTTGACAAAAGAAAATGATGTTTTGAAGGAAAAATTTGTTGGAAAAACCAATTTATCATCATGGAAGAACAAGCTTCATTGAAGAAGAGATTAGATGATCTTGATGATATTTATGAAAAAGAACAAAGAAAATGTTATTGAAAAGAAAAGAACTAGAAATATGTTTTTGAACAATAATTTTATCACCTTTTAGAAAAAATGATTTGTGCTTTGTTAAATCTAAATCTTCTTTTCTATGTGTATAAGAGATTATTTGTAATTATTGTCATCAACATGGCCATATAAATTTTATTGTTATGTTAAAAGAAATGAAAAATTGGGAATAAATTCTATTTGGGTGATTAAGCATGTTTTTAACCCAATTGGACCCAAGAAAGTTTGGATACCAAAAGTTGTTGCCTAACTTTGCATGTAGGTATCCTTGGAGAGAACCAAGGAATTCAAGATAGATTATCAATGGAGGGTGTTCAAAGCATATGAGCTAAGATGACATTGAAATGAGTAACATTTAAATTTTTTTATCAAAATTGTGCTTTCACTTGCTAATGTGAACAATGATCTCTATTAAATGATTTTCAACTATGTGTTTAAATTTGCTTAGAATGCTTGGGTACAAGTATCCCCAATTTTTTGTTTATAATAAGTCAGTATTTGCAAAAGTAAGGGGGAGCATTCTCTTTGTACTCACTTAAATTACATTCACCTTTTAAGGGGAGAGAATAAACTCAGGGGGAGCTTAAATTCTATTAATTTTATTATGTTTTGATGATGCCAAAAAGGGAGAAATAATGGACAAATTCTCTTGCTTGTATTTCATATTTTATGGTTGTTTTTTGAATTGTCCAATTGATTTGTCATATTCAGAAAGGAGGAGATTGTTGAACCCCAGTTATGATAATCATGTTTTGATGATGACCAAATCGCACTAACAGTTTGAAAACAAGTGTGCAGAAAAACAAAGATTTTTGGACGTAAATGATTGTCCGAACACAATCAAGAAAAAAACCAGTAAAACTGTATGGACGTTGATGATTGTCCGAAAGGAAGACAATTCGGACGATGATAATCGTCCGAGTACACAAAAGACATGAAGCCTCAGACGAATAATAGCGTCCGATCATTCTTCCAGAAGACATTGCAAGGACCGGACACAGGTTCAAATGCATCCTCGATGTCCAAACGAATACCCTCAGAGACCGGATATAGAGGCCATGCATCGGATGTCCGAAAGGTCCAACGGCTAGTTCGTTCGGACGCATACTCACAGCATCAGCCGTCCGAAAGACCAAACGGCTAGTTTCTCAGGAAACAGAAATAGCCGTTAGAGAGCTGTTGGAAGAAATTTTTGGGTTTCTATAAATACCCCCAAGTTTGTAAATGTAAAATATGGAGAGTAGAACTACTGCATTCAATACAAACACTTGTAAGAGCTATTTGGAAAGAAATAGGCTAAAATATTGTGGGTTGTATTTGTTTGAGTAGTGTAGTTCTCTTGGCTCAACTAGAGGAAATTAGTGTGAGCAAGAGTAGACTAGTGAGTGATCTTCAAGTGTAAGAGTGGAGGGATAACAGTGAACAAAAGTATGTCTACTAGGAGGTTGTATTATAAAACCCTTTGACTCAACTAGAGGGACTTAGTCGGTGCAAGAGTGAGCCTACTTTGTGTACAAGAAGGTTATTGCCTCACATTCTTTGAAGAGGCACTACTAGTGGATATACTCCAAACTTGAGAAGTTTGGGAGTTTAGTTTGACACTCTCTATCTCAATCATCTTTATATTTGTTCTTTGAGTTTCAATTATTGAATATTTTTAGTATTCATTTGTGCTTAAGTGTTTATTTGTTGCATTTCTCATTAAGCACACTAAAAGGTTTGTTTTTAGAAACAACCTAATTCACCCCCCTCTTAGGTTATTTTTTGGGCCAACAGTATTGACATTGTGATCGACTCATTTGCAAAAATTTTAGATATTTTATGAAGGGATGGAAGTGATGCATCACAAACTAAAGAAAGTGAGATGATGAGAGGGAGGATGAGCGAGAAATCTAGATTTTATGTTTTTATGTTTTTTCCTTTTTAGATACATTTGTAGTATTATTCATTTAGTACACTTATCTATTGAATATTTTCAATTAAAATGGACAGATGGATAGCTCTAATTGTATTTTTTTTGGTATTTGTTGGAAAGCCAATTTGATTGTTGGTAGGTGTATGTTTGGTTTCTGAATTTTTTTAAGTATTTATTTTTTATTCTTTTTGGGATTTGCAATGGAATTTTCCATTGCAAATTAGATTGTATAAGAGTGGTAAAAATAGCAACAGACTTTTCTGTTGAAAAATTAAAAACGGATAATTCTATTGCAAAATTAGTAGCGGAAATTGGATTTGGTTGGTACTTTGCAACGGAATTATCCATTGCAAATTTTATAATTGAAACTTTAACAAACATTCCTTAACTAATTCTATTAGAAAGAATTTCAATACAAATTTTGTTGATATCTATTTTCTATGAGATATTTGTAACAGAATTTTCACGTTGTAAAATTCGTTGCCAAGGTAATTTCCAACGTATTTTTGAGCAAAATCCATTGGAAATTCCGTTGCTAATAATAGGCACTTTTCTAGTAGTGAATAAAAAAATCATTGATACATGTACATACATTTACTTAAGACACCTAGATAGTTATGAAGTATCCATTAGAAATTAATTAATGAATGACATTCATATCAAAAAATACCAATTCAGAGGTACATCGATAGTTACAAAATTTGTAAACTATCATTCATAACATCCTCCACTTGATTACAAAATTCAAAGAACGCTCATATAACACATACAATTATGCATAAAGGAAAAATATCGTTAAATTTAAACCTTCCAATAGTGTAAACTTTTTTACAATTTCAATAAAGTAATTGGTGGCTATTCATTAAACAATTACTCTTTAAACTAGAACTAGAAAAATCACACACACAACCGTATATAATTCAGAATAAGAGAATTTATATTGTTTTAGCACTATTATGGCCATCTGCTCATCCTAATTCCATGAATATTTACAAGAGTAAAACCCTTAAACTCTTGTTAGAAGTGATACCACATCTATACTCATGATTACATATAGGTGGAATACAATGACAATAAAATTATCAATCCATTAAGCGTGTAACTCATGCTTAATGTCTAGTCATTAAAGTGACTTGTTATTACTCTTTAAATCTTGAAACTATTTTCACTAGGACAAGTTAGGGTTCCCATCACAAAGTGACAATAAGAGATAGGGTTTAGTCCCATTTTAGTAGTAGTACCTTTTGTCAATGGGTAATTGTTACTTGAACTAACATAGATGATGGTGATTATACCATATCCTATTAATTGCCTTACATACTCATGTCTTAGGCTGATGAGTCTAAACTTTGTATTGTAAACTTTGCTATAGGCTCGAGACATGGTAAATTCACTACCAAAATATGTAGAAATGGCTAACATAGGTAGAGGATATAACTTTGTATCTAATAAAAGATTCCTTAGTCATTCCACTTCTTTTCATGCGGCATCAAAACTATAAATAAACATGTGTAGTTTGTTTAAAAACCGTACCATTGTAAATATGGTTAAAGAATGGTAAAAATTCAATCGCAAGTTCATTTGTTGTCACTAAAACTAGTGATTCAACTTTTATGTGAATAACCTTTTAGTATAATGGACAATCACTATTAAATAATCTCACATTTATGGTTATTATTCGTCTGAGGCTTCATGTCTTTTGTGTCGGACGATTATCTAACGGCTATTTCTGTCTTCCTGAGAACAATCATCAACGTCTTTCGGACTGTCTCTATCAGGTCTTGTATAATGCATCACATACATCATACTCTTAATAGCACTAAAATATTCTAATTATGATATTTCCCTTATAAAATTTTCAATTAACTTGAAATTAGGACAAATGGAGTATTGAAATCCTTAAAATTTGAGATGCCCACATTTCTCCAAATTTTCTTGATGTAGTGCAATTTATTTAATACAAAAACCCTATTGTTCTTTTGGACTATTATTCCTAGAATAGTAGCTATTTCATTAACATCCCTCATCTTAAATTTTGAGGTAAGATACTCATTCCGTATATACTTAGTTTCACGAATACTTTCCAAGTTCATTACCAAAATTAATAAGTCATCTACATAAAAACAACTCCATAAGTTTTTGTAAACTTCAAGTAAATATATATAACCACGTTATTATATGAAAAACTATTTGACAAGATTACTGAGTTAAATTTCTCATGCCACTATTTAAATACTTGTTTTAAGCCATATAATGATTTAACTAATTTACAAACTTTTTCTTCATTTCCTAGCAATACACAACCATCTGATTGCTCCATATATATTTCTTCATTGAGTTCATCATTTAGAAAAGCCATTTTAACATCCATTTGATGAACATGCAACTTATAAATAGATGCTAATGTCAAAAGAACTCGAATATAAGTCATTCTAGCCACCGGTACATAGGTATCAAAATCATAGTTATTAAACCCAACTCGACTCGGTTGTCAGACTAGTCAACCCGATGAATCTACTGTTGGACTGGGTTGGGTTTCAATTCTGACTGGATAGGGAATAAACCCATTGAAAAATCAACGACTTGGCAGTTCAATCGGAATAACCGGGAATCCGGCTAGTTGAATTCAGTTGACCCTGACAGGCAGGGCTTGTGAGTTAGAGAAAAAATTTTGACTGAAATTTCAGTGTAAGGCTCGAACCCAGGACCTCCTGGGAAGGAAAGAGCAGCTACACCACTAGGCCACTTTTCAAGTGGTAGCTGTCTTTTATACACAATTATTTTATTCTATTAAACTTAGTATATCAATCAATTGAACTCTTCTTCCACTTTGGTAAAATGGTAATATGATATTCTTAAGTACAATTCATTTCTTATTTTGTTTTTATAAAAGAATTTCCAAAATCGTTCGCTAATGTTATATTTCCTTACGACAAGAAATGCAGCAATAACATTTACTAGTATTTTTCCCAATATTTTACAACTGTTAATGAACTATTATTACAAACTAACTCTGTAAGAAATAATAAGAGTATAATTACTTGTGCGTTGTTTCAAACTATTATTTATCTCTATGTAACTTATTCTATAACTATATATATATATATAAGAAGTTATAATAAACTATCTTTTTCATAGTTCTTAAAGATCTAAATTCATTTACGATAAATAATAATTTCATAGAATATTTTTCTCAATGTTTTTTTGTATTTAATACTTTGATATTATGTTATACATTTATAAAAATATATATTTTAGTGACCCACTGGTTAAACCAGTAACCCACAAATAGAACCAATAACCTGTTGATTCGCCTCCCTTATCGAGTTCCTTCCCGGGCCGGGTTTAATTACTATGATCAAAATAATCTGGACATTGTTTTTGTCTAAATCTCTAGACCACTAATCTAAATTTAAATGTTTGTAAAGCACCATTAGTATTGTATTTCCTTATGAATATCCATTTACATCCGATTGGCTTTGATCCTCATGGCAAATCTATTGGAATCCAAGTGTTGTTTGACAATATTCAATCTCACTTCATTATTAGATTAAGACTTTACAAAGTACTGAATCTCCTAGAAGCCATAGCTTCACTATAGGTTTATAGATCTCCCTCCATATTCAAAATTATATGTATTTTCTTAATTAAAAAAATCCTTATTTCCTTTAACATGGAAAACTATGAATTTCGCGAAAATAAAATTTGGACCTAATTTTTTTTTCATTCCTTTCCTTTTGACTTTTCTTTAGTTCTACAATAACTTCATGATGAAGATATTAATTTTTTTGATAATTTGAAATTCTCTTTGAAGAATTTTGTTGATCCAACTGTGAATTTTCTAAAGCAGGGGTTGAATTATTGCAAAATTTTTGTTCAATAAATTCTGCATCTCTAGTTTCAACAATCACTCACGTTAGACAGCAAATCTAATATTCTACATCTTTAAAATTTTGATCATATCCCACGAATATACCTTTTATAGCTATTGGCCCTAATTTAGTTCGCTTTTTGATTAGGAACCCCATAAAAGCCCAAGTTCTTTCCATACTTTAAAATATTCCAAATTGGTTTTCTTACTTTCCATAATTCATTTGGAAAAATCTTAATTTATCTAGATGGAATGTTGCTATAGATACAACAAACTATCAACAATGCTTCACCCCATAAATTTTAAGGTAAATTTGCATTCAAAATCATTGAATGAACCATATTTACAATGGTACGGTTTTTATTTTCGGTTACACCATTTTGTTGCAGAGTATAAGGTGCAGAGCACTAATGTACTACACCATGTTTTTCATATAAGACATCAAATTTATAAAAAATATTCTCTACCTTTACCACTACATTGAATTTTAAATTTCTTTTCATGCAAATTTTCTACTCCAGTTTATGATGTTTAAACATTTTAAATGCTTCATTTTTATTTCTCATTAGATATATATAAGTATATCTAGAACAATCATCTATGAACATTATAAAATATTTCTTTCCTCCTCTTGTAAAAGTTCTATTTAATTCACAAATATCTGAATGAATTAACTCAAGAATTTGTACATTTCTTTCAACTTTAGGAAATGAGGTTTCTTAGTAATTTTTGATTGAATATATATTTCATATTTATCACTAAAATCATTATCATTAAGAGTAATGTAATTATTCTTTTCATATATTAAAGAAATTTCAAATTAAAATGTGTTGATCTAACTTATCATAATGAGCAAGACTCAACAATATAAGTAGAAAAGTAACTAAGTTTGAACATACCCTTACTCTACTAACGAAGACTTGTAGTTCAATAACTTGATCCATGATGGGTATGTTATCAACTAATTTAAATTCAAAAGATTTCATCATTAGAAATTTATCCGTACCTTACCTTTCATTGTTGTATTTCTCCTCCAATGCTTTCCAAATCATAATAGGAGAATTTATTAACATGTACGGATTATATAGGCAATTGGAGAGGGTATTAAGAATGTGTCCCCTACAAGAACTTGTAGCTAGCGATTGTATAATGATTGTAGGAAGGTGAGGGCCTCAATTTTGGGTTTGAGGTGTCAAATTTGCTTAAGCAACCCTAGTAATTCCTAAGCTACACTACTTGCATATTTTCCAAAAGGAGAGAGATTTCATGATCCAACCCGGTTTTTTTATTTTTTTTTTGGTTTTGTGAAAATAGACACCCGTGAAGATATCAATCCTTACGTGGATTTAGTTTCTGCCTTTCAGTTTTAATGAAACATCAATATCTTTGATAATTTGTAACTTTTTATTTATAGATGTACTATATGATTAAGAGTCTTACTATTTTGCAAGCTGCACCCCATTTTGACACCCATTCGGACACCCATTCGGTAATGGGAACATATTTAAAATATGTTTTATTTGTCATGTATAAGAAAAAAAATGCTATTTAGAAAATATTAGATATTTAAAATGAAAATCTTAAGTTTGGAAACTAAATTAATGGCAAAATAAACAAATAGTGTAGCGCTAGTTTTTTAGATAGTTGCATGTCTATATTATTGACACAATAACTTTTCTTTACTACTCTTTTTGAGTGCAAGTAAATGTACAAAGTACAATAAAGTCAAAGATACAAACAAGTAATCTAAATTAAAAGGCATTTAAAATGTAATTGTTGATTAGATCAATTGCTGAAAAAAATAAAACCAAAGATTGATTACAAACAAGTATGTTGGTAAAATTAAAGCAAACTCCTTACTAATTAAGAATTATGTTATTATTGGGTTTCAGTAGTTTAGTTTTTTAACTGTATTAATTATTATTTGTTAGTTTTCCATTAGAATTAGATTTCCTATTTTAATTAGGTTTCTCTAGACATGTCTATAAGATATCTAGAATGTGTATAAGAGAAGTGTCAAAGACCATAGCTGCGGTCTTATAATACCAAAATGTTACAGGTAAAAGTTATGATACCGTAGGTTTATGCGAGTTTCAATATGAGAGTTTAATATGCTTTATTTTTCTTACTCCTCCTCTTCCACTACATATTTTATATGTCTTGAATAAAATTATCTTTTGATGCATGTTTTTATGCTCTAACAAGTGGTATTAGAGACCTAAGCTATGGTCTTTGACTGTTTTGAAGATTGAAGAAAAGTTGTATTGCAGTACTCGGATAGTAAAAATTGGACACGCGATTGGTCTTGGAGTACTCCTTTGTTGGCAATTAGGGTATAACAAAATTAAACCTAGTTATGATAGGGAAAAGGGATCCTGTTGAGAATATATTGTGTGGTGTTAGGCAGTGATCGAAAAAAATCCTGTTTAGTTATTTGTGATTGATTCATAAAATTGAGAAATTTGATATCAGTTGTCATCAATAGAAGAGGTTAATAAATTAATGAAAAAGTATATGACAAAAATATATCAGTCCAAATGTGTGGATCGTTTGAAAATTAATGCAGATGAAGATCAAAACAATTTGATTTTGCCAAATTGTGATGGAAAAAGTCAATGGAAAAAATTCTTGATCAAAGGGAGGCATTAGTTGACCTATTGGGAATACACAACTGTCTAGTTGATAATAAATCCAAATTCCTACTAATTAAGATTTATATTATTATTGAATTTTGGTAATTTAGTTTTTTACATTATTAAGTGTTATTCGTTAGTTTTCATTGTAATTATATTTCCTATTCCAATTAGTTTTCTTGGTAGATAAGTCTTGTACTATATGGACATAGGGTTTGTTAGAGTATTTCCTAAAGTTGAGAGTTGAATTAAAGTCTAGAATACGAAAATTCTAGAGTAGAGATAAAATTTATTATGTCGTGGGTTTATGTGAGTCTCAATACGATAGTCACATATGCTTTATTTTGTAACTCCTCCTCTTTTGTTTATATCTTTATGTATTGAATAAAATTATCTTTCGATGTGTGTTTTTATAGGCTAACAAGTAATATTAGACGTGTAGGCTGTGGTCTTGGGTGGTTTTGAAATTGGAAGAAAAGTTGTGTTGGATTACTCTGCAAGTGAAAACTGTCTCACGATACACATCTTGAATGCAAATTTGTGTTGATTTAATTAGGATATAACACAATTAACGCTAGTTGTGGCAGAGATAAAAAAAGAAGGATCTTTTCGAGAATATATTGTGTGGTGTTTGGGGAGTGATCGAAAAAAATTCTGCCAAGTTGGTTGTGATTGATTCATAAATTGAGAAATTTGATACCAGTTATCATCAATAGAAGAGATTGATAAATTAAAAAAAAAATGTACAATGAAGGTAAATGAATATCAGATGTGTGGATCATTTGAAAATTAGAAGAAAGAGATCAGAATAATTTGATGGTGCCAAATTGCGTAGGAAAATAGGACAAAGTCAGAAGAAATTCTTGATCAAGTTGTTCATGGATGATGTAGACTACTCCCATAGGAAGAGTTTGGTTTAAAGAAGACATTGTTGACATAATTAAATCAAAATCCTTACCAATTAAGAATTACATTATTATTGAGTTTTGGTAATTTAGTTGTTTACAGTATTAAATTTTAGTAATTTAGTTGTTTACAATATTAAGTGTTATTTGTTAGTTTTTTATTAGAATTATAATTGCTATTCCAATTTGGCGTCTTGATAGACAAGTCTTGTACTCTATAGATAGCAGGTTTGTTAGATATTCAGTTGAAAAGAGTTGAGTTGAGAGCTAGAATAGGGAAACTCTCAAATAGGGATAAAGGCCAATATATTGTGGGTTTATGCGGGTCTCAATATGAGAGTTCGATATGTTTTATTTTGTAACTCCTTCTCTTCTCTTGTATATTTTTATGTGTTTGAATAAAATTATCTTCCACTGTATGTTTTTATATGTTAATAACATAAATTTACATAGTAATATAAAACTAGAGATTAAGGAACATGTGATTTCACATCTATAAATTCAATGTTTTTAAAAAAAACCTACCTTCCACAAAACAAATAAAAATTATGATTGTGGACCCCCAAAAAAAGCCCTCAAGTGTAAACATTTTTTTCCCAAATCCACAAAATTATTTATGTAAACAAAAGCATATTTCTCCTATTCTTGCATCATGCGCACCTCCCATGGCAAGATCAATTTCAATTGGGGGTTTGCAGGGTCAGTTACGCATTAGGGAAAAAAATAAAACCTTAGGGTGTGGATTGATCTAAATGGCAAATGAGGATGCTAATTGAGAAACATGCTTCGAATTCTTCAAGGGAGTATTTTGTAATTAACCATCCCTTATTTAATAGCTTCTATATTTAAAACTTATTCATTCCTTTTTTCACTCCCTTATATATTCTCTCTAATTTTTGTGTTCATTTCCTTATATTTCTACATGAATTAAGAAAAGTTCACATTTTTTTTTGTCAAAATATTAACGTTCATTGAATTTTCATAATAGTGTATCCATACAAAGTATACACAAAAAGAGACAAACTCATTGATGTATCACCAGATCTGAAAAATGAGGAATGAAATCCTACCTAATATCTAAAATCATGGAGCTAGTTACAATATCAATTTGACACATGAAAAGACTTTGTAAATAATGTTCCTTTTCATAATCAATTGATGTAGGATTTTCCCTTTGTATTATTTTCTTGATTAATTTTATTTATTTTTGTTGTTTCTTTTGCAAATTCTATATTACTAACCAGAATTCATCCCATTTCATAAAATTTGCAATATAGGACAAAGGATGGGAATGAAATCTAAGCTAAATAACTAAAAAAAGACTGGCCAAGTACTCCACCATAACCTGATCCACCCTATTGCCATACGGTCCATACATCAACATATAAAAGTACTCCAAATCCAATCACCAATTCTAGGATAAACTACAAATTCAGAATCAAACAGGAAGGCTTTTCAAAAGTACGTCATTCCTTAAGATGCAGCAATTTGGGGCCTTCTTCCTAATTATTCCAATCACAATATTAATTTGTAGATCTATGGCTTAGTTTGGGTACAGACTTGGAAGAGAAGAGAAGATAGAAGAAATACTAATAGACCGTTGCATGGCCAATGTCCACGACTCCACTCACTGGTATAAAGAAAAAAACCAAATCTGTAGCACAATTATTAAAAGTTTTACAGTTCACCCCAATCAGTTATCATGGACTTGCATTATGTTAAAGTTTCATCTTAACAAAAGGCAATTGAAATGAAGAATAGTACATAAACAAAGATTAAATGATGTAGGCCCATTTTCAAAGTTTTATAAGCCAATTAGTAGTCACCCACCATTAGTGACCCTTTCCATAACACATAAATAAGCAATCTGGGATCACTTTAGCAGTACCCTAAAGATTCAGTGCAATATAGTTTGAACATAAACTAACTTTCCCAATTTTTCGCTCCTCTTCTTTGATGAGTTTGGAAGTTCTCCTATTAGATTTCTATTATTCTCAAGATTCCATGTTTATGATATTCCACATTAATATTGTCCTCCCAAAATGGCAGCAAAATAGTAAATTAAAACTTTATGACCTAGTTTGAGTACACAAAGGTAAAAGATACAAAGTATAACACAATTTAGTTGTTAAGGCATATTAACAAACACCTCATATACATGAGAAATAGTAGAAAATGATTACTGAGTCAAGATTAGCTGAGTCAAGATTAGCCTCAAAAGCACACAAATAAGAATTTTTATTCCACTGCTAAAGCATCCCAAAATCCAATCAAACATCACACAAATATCATAATTTAACTAAAGAATAAGTGTGGTTCTTAGTTTTTCCTTCCAAGGTTGCATATAAAATATTGGTATTATTGCCTATTGGAGTGATGCAGGCAAGATACCAACAGCTTAGTACCCCAAAAGATGAAGATTCAACATATAAATAATAAAAACAAAAAGGAAAAAAAAATTACCCAGAGAGTAGGAAATTATATTTTTTCATCTCTTAGTTTTACTTCAAAAGTAGTATATTCTGAGATAGTCCAAAAAAAGCATCATTAGGAAGTTTTGTCTCTATAAGATCCAACTCAAATCTCATCATCCATCACCTACAATACAAGGAAATTAGGTAGAGTGTTCTATTCATCATAAATCTCAGTTAACCAAAAGAAAATTGTATATTTAACACAAAGAATAGTAAGAAACCATGAACTTTGTTTGTTTTTTTTTTTTTTCTCTTAATGAAATTCATGAAGATCAATAGACTTTTAAAACATTCAAATCACATGTAAAAACATACACACCAGCTGTAATTCCAATTTTTCTTCTAAATTATTTCTATTATTGGCTACTAGAATTAATACAATAAGAATATCAACAGCAAGTACCAAGAAAGCATAAAAACATCATTTTTTTTTTCATGACAGTCTCTTAAACTTACTTCAGACCAGAATATCATACTATATTTCCATGATTATCAAAAAAAAAAAAAAAAACATATGTTAGGAAGTTATACCAATATAAGATCAAATGCAAGACACATCACCTACAAAACAACGATACAAATGAGGTAGATCAGTTCTACTATCATAAACTAATTTAACATAAAAAACCATCACCTAACAAACTATGGGAGCAAAAGAAGGTTTTCGATAAATAATTAAAACTGATACAGAGAATAAATTATACCTTTGTGAGGGATGAAAACTTAATCAAACCTTTCTGAAGGACGAAAATGATTAACTGAAGGAAAATAAAATCAAGTATATAACTGAAAAAATAAAATAAAAATTAACGAATGCGGCGGGGAGGAGGGAGGGAGACGAAGGGAAAAAAAAGGAAGAAGTATTCTACCTAAGAGGTAAGTAAACAGGCTGTCTCTTATACATAAATCTGCAGATAAACCATATTTTTAGAAAAAAAATTGTCACCTTTGCTTAGCAAATATTTGGAAATTTTTTTTAAAAAAAATCATTTATTTAACTTTATACAAGTGATCAAAACCTATTACCAAGAGAACCTGTAAACACACAAAAGAAACACATACATCCTACTTTTAAGAGCAAATATAATTATAAAGAACTGCAGACATATTAACATAAGTTTATTCAAAGCTAGCCAAAAAATGAAAACATGAAATCTATTAATATGCGTACCTTAAATTCCAGCACTTAAAATAGAGCAACTGCAAGGTAAAAATTCAAATGCACAAAAAAAAAAAAATTGAAAGTAAGACAAATTTATGAAGTTTGAGACTTAATACATGAAAAGGTTAAAGGTACAATAATAGATAAAACTAAAAGAACAACATCACTTTCTATTAAAGAAATATTCTTGACTAAATCAATTTTTTGAATAGGAAGTAAATTAAGGCATTTAAAATTCTTACGTTACTAAACAACAATCTATTAGCACAATACAACTCATAAAGTGTTATGTAAGGCCATATCCCCTTTAGTAACCATCAAGGGCTGGTAAAGATATAATTTATAGAAAGGCTCAAATATTCTAAAATGTAGGGAAAGAAGGAAGTGGTCCGACATGGCTGCAAATTAAGTTGCATTAAAGGAAAAATCCTCAAAATACGAAATCCTTAACAAATTGCCCTACCAAGAAACGGATCAGATTAGCTCCAGGCTTGATGTATAATATCATCATAGCCTATATATGAAAATCACCACAAATTGTCCAAGTGGCACATCAAAACATTGAGGAAGTCAAACTCCCTACTACACCAGCGCCAAATCGCCACAAATTGTCCAAGTGTCACATCCAGAAGTAGCTACAGTAAATGCATTTCTTTCTTAAGAAAGTTTGCTAACTAATGAATTAATAGCAACAAAATACTCAAATAAAACTGCAAAAAACTAAAATATTAGTAAAAATTTGATCAGAGGTAAAATAGGCAAGAATATTAAACCATGATTCAACTTTCTATTAGCCAAAGCATCAAAATATAGAACCCAAAAAAAACTTACCCTTTCGAATGCTCATACAAATCATCCAACCACCAATGCTCTAGTTATTGGTTAACATTATCCCAAAGTTTAGACTTTCACAAACTACGACAAAATAAAATCTGCTCCCAATATTTTCACATTTATGAACTAATCCATAAGTGAAAATACAGATTTCTTTGGGTCACATTCACATAAAATTCACTCAAAACAAATACTTTTTTTTAGTCACTTCCACCCAGATTCAATTCAACCCAACAAAAAAAATTCCTCCTTTATCTATACCACTAACTTAACGACCAAGATATATATAGAGCTCATATGCAGAAACAAAATTAAAACCTTCTTCCAACTACAAAATTAAAACCCAAAAGGCTTCCTTAGCATTAAAATTTCTCACTTAATTCCATAAAAAACTATCTAAAATTGAATCTAATCAAAAAATAAACAACCCATTTTTTAGAACTCAAAATTTCACAAGAATCTAAATAATTTTATAAAGAATCAACCAAAAAAACAAACAAAAAATACCTATAAAAAGTTGGATAATTGGGTTCTTGCTTAATACTAATATTAACCAAAAATCTATACACAAAATTTTGAAGATCTATAAGGGGAAAAATATAAAAACACTTTCAGAGTTCATCCAAACACAATAACTAAGCTTAATCCCTAACCAGATTCTACAACATGGCTATCATAAAGAACATCAAGTTAAAAATATATAATTGATGAGTAAAGGAGAAAGACATACTAATCTGCAAATACAATATGGAATTCTCAGGAAAAAAATTTACCCTCATCAAACAAATATTTTCAAAAAAGAAAAATAAATACCTTTAACCTTATAATAGTGATCACGAAAATCCAATTTAAATACCCAAAGAAATAATCTTAAGGTCTTCCTAAACAATCAAAATCTCCTATCTAAAAGCTTCTATTAAAATAAAAAAAATAAAAAAGAAAAGCTTTCAACTTTAGCATGTAAAATTATAATTTAACATAGTGATATCAAAAATAAATTAAAATAAACCCTTCAGTACGGACCCATCAACACTGATGCAAGAAGAAATAAAGAATAAAAACTAAGAAAATTATGACCAACCATAGAAATAGCTTTAATCTTGACCATATCTGCGAAATAACCGTAAATAATATCAATTTCACTATATAAAAAAATCATGAAGGAAAAAAACTAAAATCAGACTAAATAGAGAACAAAGAGAAAAAGAAATAAAGAAAAGAGAGAAGAAAGACAGGTGAAGTTTGGAATAAGACATGGAGGAAGGAAGAAAGAGAGGCATAGTATGGAAGAGAGAGAGAGAGAGAAGTGAACTTTGAAGGAGGTTGTAAGGAAGAAAATCTAAGGGTAAGAAGATGGAAGGCGCACAGTGAAGGAAGAGGAGAAAAAGAGACAAATCTGGAAGAGTATATGTGTAGTGCTTATAAACATCTAGATGTGTATAAGAGACAGATTTAATGACACATAATATCAGTCATTGGATTATTTCTATAATAGGATTATATTCTGTCTTTATATTAAGTAAAAAGTTGCATTTTTGAGTCAGGATGTTTTTGCTGTCTTTAGGTATAGATTGTCATAAGTTTACAAACTACCACCTGTATGGTGTTACTCTTTGATTGAAAAGGCCTTATTGTAATTTCATTCCAAACCAGCAAAGAATTAGTACTTGCATATAGAACAAACATTAAGAAAGCCAAACTCTTGCCACATCAGCACCAAATCATCACAAATTGTCCAAGTGGCACATCCAGAAGTAGCTACAATAAATGCACTTCTTTCTTATATAGTTGTTAGATAGTTTAGGCATTTTAAGTTTTGGAAAGATTTGAAACGAAAAAAGAAGATATGAATATAGTTATTAGAATCTTGTCCTTGTCGATCTTACCATTTTACAATCTAAATTGCAAATTCGATCCCCTAAAATCTTGTGATTGAATTCTGAGCAAAGATTTTACTCTTCGGTTGAACTCTTTTTGTTTAGTGTTTAGTAGCATGCTTTGTTCCTGTTATGACCTTTTGTGATTGAATCCTAAAAACCTTCAAAGAGCTCTTTCTCAGCATTCAAATAAATTCCAGTTCTTACCACACACAAAAAAAATTAATGTATAAATATGTACACATTTATTTCACTATTATAAATGTTGGTTCTACAACAAAAATAACATATTAATGTGTATTATCATTTCAAATAAATTAAACTCAAAATATTTGGCAAAATGCAATTAAGATAGTAAGGCGTTTCCTCTATAACCTATTAGTTATGGATTTGAATCACTAGTGGGCAAAGAGAAGTGGTAGTTTAAAAAAGAAAATACTTAGTACCATTTTACACGGAAAATCATTTACAAAGCCACAAATTTATAGGCACTTGCCAAGTCCACTCCACGTGGCAAGATATTATCAAATCACGATCCCTCATGATTTTAGATTCTTGGCTGGATTTCTCTCCTTCTTTTTCGGATCTAATGACATATTAGCAGCTTTTATATATCACATTTAAATTTGTATAGAGGTGCAACATGAACTTGCATATACTAAAAAGTACAGTAGGATTAAGGTGAGTATTCGCTCCTTTTAAGATGATTCACTCCTATGTATTTTTAACTCTAATGCATAAAGATATAGCGTGTCACCTCCAAGATACAACAACATAACTCAAGGTTGTTAATTCCCTTTGATATGTACAATCAAGGGTAGTTGAAGTTTTCTCATACACCATACTTTGTCCACAACATGTATTCTTACCTATATTAAAGTAGGTAGAACTATAGAGAGTTGTAAAGATATCTATAAAGAAAGTGTTAATATTTTCTATTAGAGCACTCTATATATATGTTAAAATAATAGGAGAGTTATAACTATAGAATTAAGTGGAATTACTATATTTTCTTTTTAGTCACAAATCACATTGTTTATATGCAATGTATAAGGGTCAGAATATACATTAATATGGTCGCTATAACTAATTTATGCAAAACAGTTACATATAATTTTGTATTTAATTTGACAGAGGTGGAGTAGAATAGCAAGTGAAATAATTTATAAAAAAAAATTGTAACTCCCACTATTTAAATTCAAATTACTCATGGTAGTTATACTCACTTTAAATTTTATTAAATACTCCAACAACAAGCATGAATCCTATACTTCGTACACAAAACTTAGGTTGCCCTTAAACTCGCAAAAATTCTTGGAAGAATGTAGCCCATGATAAGTGTCATGCACAGGGGCATAGATAGTATGGGCCAATAGGGGCAGCTGCTTCCACCGATCCAGTCTGATACTGATAGCCACCTTTTTATCTTTGTATAAACCGGTTAGAAATATAAGAGTATCTTCTCTCATTGCTCCCACTATTTTTTAAAATAAAATATGTGACTTTTAATGTTAACTCAAGAGATATGTGACTAATTGTCAATATTTCTATCATTTTTAGTGATTCACCACTTTTCATAATTGCTTGATAAATATCACTAATTCGTATGATATAGGTTGTTATGAATGTAATTCAATAGGACCATTTATATACTGAAAAATTTTTAATCAGGGGATAAATAAATTTTAAAGGAAAAGTTCACTACCTTTTATACCCAAAATCTATTTGATAAGATACTAAAATGATAATATAAAATAATGGTTTCTAGAAATACTCATTGAGTTTTTTTTTTTTTTAAAAAAAAAAAAAAAGGAAACCGACACATTCACTAGGTACACAAATTGATAAAATATTGAAAATTAGCTACTGAAGATCAAGGAGGTGTACAAATTGCCAATTGAGTTAATATTTAAAAAAAAGAAAAAATTTATTGACAAAAATATAAGGAGGTTAACTTTTTAGTTTAGAGTGATGTGACTAATTTCAAATAAAATCCTTAGATGAGTGAGTTTATGGTAGGCACTATAGATTCATTATCTACATTACCATAAAGACATCTAATTTTTCAGTTTACAGTGATGTGAATTTAAGACAAATAGGTTTATGACTCTTATCATGAATCCAATCTATCGGATTGGGCAATGATACCCTGTCTCTGACAGCAAAATCTTAATGCCACAACATTTTTACATGAAATGGCAAAACTACCCTCCTCTTTTATTCCCCTTCCTGTGCCAGTAACAACACCTCCCCGCCTGGCTTTCCTCACTTTTCACCACTGAAAGAAACAACTCGTTCCAAGCCTTTTTTCCATTCTTGAAAACTCACGTTTCTGCACCTGCAATCTATTTTCTCCATCTTCTTTAATTTATTTGTTTATTATTTTTGTAATAACTTTCTCCATCTTTAGTGACTTGCTTCTGAAAATCCTAGATGTAAAACATATAACCATCTACTCAGATGAAAATCGATGATTGTTACAGCAAATGTGGGAATTGGAACAGGCCAAAGACCCAAGAATTTCACCCAATCAACCGCATCTCAACTCATATCGCAAAGAATTTTTATACTTTCATCAATCAAGGAGAAGCTTTAATTTCGGTGGAGCTGAAATAAGAGATTAAGAGAAATCCAAAAAAAAAAAGAAAAAAAATAGAGAGAATTGAGGAAGGAAAAGAGTGGTGGTGGTTCTTGGAGACGGAAGGTTTGCGGTTGTGGGAATATCACAAGACAACAGCAATTTTGGGAGGGTAAGTTTGTCATCTTAATTTAGATAATAAAGTGTGAGACTTCTATTTGGTGTCTATCACTTTTGACTTCTCATTATACCCTTACCACTAAATAAAAATTAAAAAAAAGGGTAACTGTAACTCCATCTAAATTGAAATACTACAAGTTGAAAAACACTAATCCTCTATATCAAACTTCTTCACAACTTATTTCTTTTTTTATTTTATTAATTTTTTAAAATAGCACACACATAGTTGTGTGCCTTACTACTAGTCTTAATTTAAACGTGCTGTGGCATTAAGATTTTTGTTGTGGCAATATCATTGGCCTATCGGATTGCAGTTGCCAGTTCATGCCCTGAGAAGGTCAAATAAATACCAACATAGCTACATTTAGTATTCACATGGTAAAACAAATAACCTCCAACTCCACTCCACCCCACCCCACCCCACCCCACCGTCCACACCTTCACCACCTCCCCTTAGAGTCTCAAACCACTCATTTTTTCCCATCCATGATCCCCTCAACAAAAGTACAAAACCATCAAAACACCCAAATCCCGAGAAAAATAAAACCCTTATAACTGTAACACCCCTCAATTATGCCTGCCACAAGACACCCTCCACTAGATGTGTATAAGTAACAGGGCTCTGTTAGATCATCATTTGCAAAGCAATATGTAAGTCCCTTTACTCAACTCTTTCTTCCCTTCATTTTTGCACTTATTTTCGACATCCTCATCCCATATCTTCCCCATGATTGCCCTTCTCCCTTCCCACCATTCCCATGCTCATTCCCAACTATCTCCGTATACTACCCTCCACCTGTTCGACCCTTTGTCTGATCAATGGCTTAGATTCCCCCTCAACTTCCTTTCCTTTCCCTCCCTTATCCCCGTCACCTCTTCTCATGGGCTCCTCTATCTCTGGGCTTCTTCCCCTGAGGGGGACGCTAATTTCTCCCAATCTTGGCCAAAATAATAATAAAACTTTAATTATCTGCAACCCTTTAACTAGGAAATTCAAGGCTTTACCTCAGTTGGGTTCGGCTTGGTCGCGCCATGGTTTCGTTCTAATCGGAGCTAGTCTGGGCCAAGTGCTGATTCTTACTGAGCTAGCTACTTTGTACTCAACAAGCAATTCTTGGCTTAAGTTCTCGTCTAATTTACTGTCTAAGCAGCGAAGCTCTATCTTGATTGAGAACTTTATACTTGCCCGGTGTGATATGGGATCGTCGTGGCGATCACAGTAGAAGTTGTTTAAGTCATTGGTGATAGATAGAGAGGATCAATTGGTCCAGAAATGGAATCGGGTTGAGAAGCATGAGTGGGGGAATGTGTTTGATATAATTAAACAGCCTAGATTGTTAATGGGAGGAAATAATAAGGTCTTGATGATTGGTGGATTGAAGAGTTCTTAATCATTGCATAGCGCTTGTTTGACGATTTTGAAATTGAGATATTGGATTTGGAGAGCTGGAAGTGGGATGAGGTTGGGCGAATGCCACCGGAAATGTATAGGGTTTTTCAGGATTCAAGTAAGTTTAAGGTGTTTGGAGGGGGAATCAGGTTTGTTTTTCTGCTAAAAGGGTTGGAAGATTGGTGCTTTGGGAGTATTTTGAGGAGAATGGGTGTGAAAAGACTGAGTGGTGGTGGATTGATGGTGTCCCGGGAAATAGAGATAGGCTTTGCTGGGGTTTGTTGGTTGAGGCACAGCTTTCTACATTGTCTTAGACGAGGTGGATAAGTTGGGACTTATCAAATGGTAACTTTTAAATTGTTGTTGGAATTGAAATATGCATTTGTTTTGAACTAATTTATTGGCATGGTAATCATGCAGGAAACTGAAAATGTTGTTACTGTTGTACCAATATTTCTTTTTCATTTATTGGGATTAATCAAAATTCTCATGATGTTATACTTGTGCTTGGCACATTTGTTCAGCTGTTGATTTTGTTGTTCCCTTCTTCAGTTCTTTTGGTGTTACATTTCCTGATTTTTATTTGTAATGTTACCAAACTTATAACTTAGTACTTGAAAATGGTCGTAGAATTTTTGTGACCTATTTGGTGATTTTTGTTTGGCTGTTATTACCTATTGCTATTGTGCTCGAGTGTTTTTGGTAACTATCTTTTAGTTATAGGTGCTTAATTATGTGACATATAATGTTGACATCATAAATGGTAAAAATTGTATCTTTATTTGTAGTAAGAAATAGTGATGTGAGTTTTTATCTTGCAATGCCAGGTCGTTGTTACATCCTTCAACATCAGATTCTACACTATATATGACTTTATGATTGATTGTTGGAATTGGGTAACCTTTTAACCATAGTTATTATAAACTCTTTTCTTGACTTTTTGCTGTGGCAATATCACCTGCCCAATCCGACACATTAGATTCATAATCTGACAGGAAGTGTACCTTTGCTGCAATCTCAAGCAAAATTCGACGGTCGAACCAGACGACCGGATGCCCAGCTGGTTTTGTAAAACCCAACGGTTTTGGATTTTTTCCTAAAATGATTATTTTGACCAAAAAAGTTATTTTTTATCACATTATCCATTTCCCATTTAGATTTAGACTTAGGGCTTCTATTCTACAGTAGAATGAATTTCTATTTGCAGAAGTGTTGAGCAACCGAGCGGAACCAAACAGAAGCTAGCTTCCTCCATCATTTTTTGACATTTTCCAGCAAAAAACTTTGTACTGCAATAAAAATCATTCATCTCCTCAAGTATCCAATGGATTTTGAAGATCACCTAGTAGTGCTTGAATTTGAAGAGAAAGTGCAGCAGATTTGAAAGAAATTTCAGCAAAAAATTTGATAAGGAAGAGAAGCGGATTCGGGGATTTTGGTGTGAAATTAGAGCAAAAAATATCAAGTATACTTTCTTGAATTCTGTATTAATTTTTCCTACGTTCTTTTATATCAAAATTTATAGACTTAGGGTAGAAAATATATCAAAATTAAGTTCTTTTATATGTTCTATTTTTTTAGATCTTAGTCTTATATCTTATGTTTATATATATATATATATATATATATATATATATATTTGTTTCCATGATTCTATCAATATAGTTATATCCAATATTTAATTGAAAGACTAATTTTACGGTATTTCTTTGACATATTCAATATTTAATTAAAAGATTAATAGTTAGGTAGATTATTATGTTCTTTGATATGTTTAATATGATTAATTTTACCCATGCTTTTTTGATTAATGGTTAGGCAGATCAATAGATACGTAAAATCATTATTTTCTTTGATATGTTTGATATGTTTATTAGGTTGTTGCATGTGTTCACTTATGTTCGATATGTTCTTTGAACTATAAATTTGCTAAATTTACAGATAAACATGGATTCTATTGAAGAAACGCCTACAAGTGAGACACCAAATTCCTCAAGTGGACAATCTCAATCAAGTTTGAGGGGAAAAATAGATCTGACATGGGCTCATTGTAGAGAAGATTCGGTGGCTAATATGAGAAGGTCAAGAATATAGTTTGTCTTTACTATACAAAAGTGATAAAGGGTAGTGGCATCATTCGATTCAAGCAACACCTTGCAGGCATAAGAGGTGAGACAGAACCTTGTACTAAAGTTTCGCCACAAGTAAGATTTGAAATGAAAACGAATTTGGAAAATTTGGTTACCAATAAAAGAAGCCTACAAGAATAACTAAAAGATAGTGAATTACATAGCCACAATTTGAGAGAATATGAAGAGCAACTATGCATGCAAGATAAAGATGAGATTAGGGAAATTCAATCAATTCCTACTCCAAAAAGTGCAAAAGGAAAAGGACTTGCTCAAGAGCATAAAAGGGGCAAAACAATAGGAACAATGTTCATGCCAAGAACAACTCTTGGGAGACAACCATCCATTAAAAATGTTTTGCAAGGCAAAGAGGTAAAGGAAAAGGTTGACTTGGCTGTTGCAAAATGGATGATTGATGCCTCAATTCCATTTAATTCTGCAAATTCTAATGACATATTACCAAACAATATTTGATACGGCTTGCTCTTTTGGAGCAGGGTACAAAGCTCCCAATTTCTATGATTTGTGTGGGTATTTGTTGACAAAAAATGTTGAGCATGTTAAGAACTTTGTTGATAGCTTTCGTTCAACTTGGAAAGAAACTGGATGCACTATTATGGCGGATGGATGGATTGATCAACAAAGGAGAACTCTGATTAATTTTTTAGCTTATTGCCCAAGAGGAACAATCTTTTTAAAATTAGTTGATGCCTCGAATGCTTCCAAAACAGCTGAAATGTTGTTCAAGTTATTTAAAGAAGATATATTGTTTGTGCGTGTAGAAAACATGGTGCATATTGTGACTAATAATGCTGCAAATTATGCTACTACTGGGAGACTATTAGAAAGGAAATTTCATACAGTTTATTGGTCTCCATGTGCTGCTCATTGTCTAAACTTGATGCTGCAAGATCTCGATAAACTAGAGGAGGTTAGTAATATTGTTTTACATCAAGTGTCATCTAAGATAACAAAATATATATACAACCATTGTTATCCATTGTACTTGATGAGAAAACACACTGGTGGAAAAGAAATCATTCGTCCTACTCCAACACAATTTGCCACAAATTTTATTGCATTACAAAGAATTTTGATGCAAAAAGATGCGTTGAGGGCAATGGTAACTTCAAAAGAGTGGACTCTCTTAGCTTGTGTCAGGGAAAGTAAAGGGAAGAAGTTTGTTGACTTGGTACTTGATTCTATGTTTTGGAAAGAATATGCTACTGTAGTTCAAGTAACCGAGCCACTTTTTTGAGTTCTAAGATTGGTCGATAGTGATGAAAGGCCTTCCATGGGATATCTATATGTTGGTATGCACAAAGCAAGAGAAGAGCTTTTAAGAAGATTTCAGAAAAGAAAGTTCAAAGAGTTGATCCTTATTTGAGAATAACTGACTCAAGATTGGATAGCCAACTTCACAAAAATCTTCAAGCTGTTGGGTTTTGGGTCAATCTGGCTTATCAATCATAATTCCCTTGATATGTCAAACCATAAGCATATACATCAGGACTTTTGGATGTGATTGAGAGATATTCATATGGAAACCCTGTTTTGATGAGTAATTTGACAAAAGAAATGAAGTTGTTTCGTGAAGCAGAAGGTGACTTTGGTAGAGCGTCGGCTATAAAAGATCATGATGTCATCCTCCTAGGTATATATACATATAATAATTTAATTTTCTGGATAATTTAAATTTTATTTAACAATCTGATTTTTATTTTAATTTCTTTGAGTAGATGAATGGTGGACCTGTTATTGTTGTAGTGCACCTAATTTACAAAAATTAGCTATACGTGTTTTAAGCCAAACTTGTAGTTCTTTAGGATGCACTACAATAGTTTCAGTTTTTTCTAATAGAATTGCACTTTTGCACATTGTACCTCATGTTGTCTAGAAATGCAAGAGGTCAAAACTATGACCCTACTGATTTTGAGGAATTTGGTACCAATGATACTTGGGTTTTGGAGGATGTACCTCCAAATTTGACTGAATCTGAAATGGAAATACATTTAGGAAGGAATTAACAGCTTGTACTATCCAAGGTGGCCAAGAGAATGGTAAGTAACTATGTGTTTATAGTTTCACGCTTCACTTATTTCACCCTTGCTAAATACCAGATGTTAAAAATATGAATTCTTATTACGTTTTATAGATGAACTCTAAATTTGGATGAATTAGATACTGGGGAAGAAGATGAAAATAATGACAAAGACAATGTCAGTGGAGCGAATGAAACATTTAATGTTGATGATGTCCAAGATCATGGTAGGACTGAATTTGGTGCTAGCTAGGAGCCTTGGAGATGAAATTGAATAAATGTTGTTGTTTGTAATCTCTTTCTTATTCAGCGACAGATGGGAACTAGTTCAATTGCTTTGACTCTAGTTGGACTCTCTCAGTTGCTTTGACTCTAGCTGCAGCTTTGATTTAATTTAATGATGTTTGTTGTTGGTAATACCGTTTGAAGTTGGTTTTTAGTGGAGTTTGTTATATTTTATAAGGATTTTATTGTTATAAACATGTATTTTCTAATTTTGTTGTTATAAACGTGTAAGTTCAAAATTATATTTTATAATTTATATATTTTTATTATTGTTTGGAACCGATTAAATCGTGGCTCACGACCGAATCAAGAGGATTGATGGCCGAGTCAAGTTTAATAACTACACATCTAACAGCTGTATATCTCTCGTGTTGGAATTCTCTTGATTAGTTCATTCATAGTTTTAATCTTCTTCCTTAAATTTGGTAGTACTTTTTCATCTCAAAATTCTAGCAATATTTGGCATGGATCTGGGGATTCCCTTTTGTAATGGCTCGCATATTGACTTTTAAGACCTTTACATGCTTAGTTTGTTCCTAGTAAAGTAAACCGAAGTTGGATCTATGCAGTTTTTATCTTAGTATTTCTTGACTTTACATGTGGTAAATTGGATGATGCTAATTAAGAAAACCGTTACTTAATCAAAAAGAGAAAGAAATATGGATTAGTGGGGAAAGGGATACGTTTGCTTCCTTGAAAGCTATTGAATGGCAAAGTATATGCAAACTATCTAGTCACTCTGCTTGTTATGGAAGTTATAAGAACATAATAATTAGAATTTTCAGGTGATAGTGAATGGGTAGAGTAGGAAGTGACTTATATTAGAAACAATTTATCTGATAAAATTTTACCTTACTTTCTTTCTCTTTCTATATATTCAAATTTTGTGTAAGGTGAAAATTTGGGACAGAGAGATTTGTTGAACACCTTGTCATTTTATTTTACTGCATTCTCATCGTCAATCCTAGGGAATCAGCAAGTCAGAACAGTGTTAATTTTCCTGTTTTTGCAAATATTTCTTTCGCTTGTGAACAGTGGGATAGGGAAATGGAAGAGTAAGCTACACATTGTAGACAGATAGGAGGGACAATGTAGATCCTTGCTTTATAGGATTGAAGAATTAAATTTTGCTATTTTGTGCAACACATATGGCTTGAAGGGAAAATAGGTTTAGTGGAAAGATGATTATCATTTATTCACGCTTGGGATTCTGTAATATTTGGAATTTTAAAGATTTGTTAATTATATAACTGGAAGATGAATGCTTTGAGTAGGTTTGATCTCGTACCTTTTTGGAGTAGACAAGTAGTATGAATGCTGAAGGAAAATGACTTAGTGTTATCAATTAACTTTGCATACTGGACTTTACGGTTCTATGATGGTTCTCATACGAATTGGGGAAGTTGTTTGGTACGTGGAAATAAAAATTGAATTCATTATTCATATACGGATTGCGATTGATTAATAACTTCAGTATAAATTGATAGTTCCCCTTCTGGATTTGATGCCTTGATGACCTAAAGCTTAGTAATAGTGATTAATAGCTAAGTCTAAGAAGAGGAATCTTCATTCATTCATTGGATGTGCAGCTAGTTGAGCTCTTCTTTTTTGAGGAAATCTCTTCCCATGGAATTTAATTGATAGCGTTTTGAAATCAAAGTAGTTGAAACAAAAGTAGTCATTGTTGAGTGATGTTCAATGAACATTATAGGCCTTGTTTAGTGGAGCCAGCCTTCAAGTATCATTACTGTGGAAAATATGTTACTTACAATTGTACTTGATGGATATTCAGCTTCAAAGTATACTGTTTACACAAGTTTAAATTGTTAGGGTACTCCTACAGGACTTAGACTGCCTTCTCGTGCTTAAAGGCTTTTCATAATTTACTGGATTTTTTTTGCTTTGCTATATATCAAGTATATTTTTGTCATGTATTGCAAGCATTTTAGGACTTGGCTGTTAATTCCAGTATTTATAGCATTTAAGCATCACCCTGTCTTTTTCTCTCCCCCTTGCCACACTGTAAGCAATGGTATGCTATGAAGCAGATTGTGTAATCGAGTAGCACATCAAGAGTTAGATAATGATAGATAACAATCCAACTTTACATGTCAAAAGAAGAAGAAAGAAGAAAAAAGGGGGGGAAATAGGGAGGGAGGTAGATAGAGAGAGAGAACATCCTAGCTACTTCTTGTTTTTGTAATTTCTATCATAAAAGAAAGAAGGAAATAGATTTAGCTAGCTCAAGCCCCAGGTTATCTCTAGAACTTCACATGAATAGCCATATACCAGCACATTAATTGTTTTGATTATCTTCTTTACATAGAATTCTTCTTCCCAAACAATCCTCCTGAAAAAAAAAAAAAAAAAAAGAAATGTTGCCAATTAATACATGGTTTTAAAAGATTCTTGACCTAACCTAATAAGCCTTGTCAGTTAGTTGTCTATATTAGTTTTATGTCTCAAAACTTTTCTTGTTTGGTTGAAGTGATTCACACTTTTTAATGTCATCTGATGATGAAAATAGAGTCCAAATTGATGAAAAATCTTGAGCAAGATGATGTAAGGGAAGAAATAGAATTTGGATTGTTCGATTTTCAACAAGAATGTGGTTACAAGTTTGGGATGAAAAAGAATAAGAAAATTGGATGATTTATCTCATCACATACGAGTTTTACTTACTTTTGTTCTCTTATCTTTCTTTAACAAACTAAAATTAAGAGACATCTTTATAACTTTTACTCTGCATAAAATATAACATGTTCCAATAAGATAACTAGTTTGTGATAAATCTATTCATGGTATCGCAAACTCTAGATGGTGATCACTTTTTAAGTAAAGATACTGATTTATGTTAACGTCCAGGACTTAAAAGGATTTTTTGGAAAAGAATTGTAGTAGTCTAGTCTACTTATATACATTTTTTAAAAAAAATTTTGACTCAATGACAAGATAACTGTTGAAGCTTTATTCTTGTTTTCTTCCTTTTTGCCAAACCAGCCTAAGCTATTCCATTGCCTGAAAAAGGTTTAAGTATCTGTCTCCAAAGTTTTATTAATGCAATAAGGTGCAAAACGTGAGATAGCATCAATGGATTATATTGACAGGTGAAGCAATATAATAAATGATAAACCATTTGATGAGCACTGATTACTCACACTTGATATCAGTTTCTTCTTGCATTTCTCAGGGAACAAGAAAAGCCTCTTTGGGTATTATGTTTGATTAGCATTGATGTTCAGCTTTGCATATGTGATATAGAGTAAAAATGAACTACGCAATTGATAAAAATGTCCAGGCACAGTAGGCAACATGTAGAGGCTAGAAAACTTCAATGAGCAAGCACACTTAATTATTCTTAGACATCGCATTGGTAAGACAACAGGTTTTTCACTGAGATTTTTTGTGTTACACTATATTAGTAATATGTGTAGCATAAGAGTGATACAAAAATTGTAAACCAGGATCCAAAATCGCTTCCAAAACCGTTTTGGATATGTATCTCTTGATGACTATGCCTTGTGATTATTTACTATACCAAATTATATGTTACGAGAATGTGCACAAAATGAGATAGTGAATTGACATAAGAAGTGAGATAAAACATACACATCTACAACCCCACAACATCAACCACTTTATTTCATTCCTAGTGAGTGGTAAGTGAAGAAAATCCGGATTCTCTGGAAAGGAAGAGATATGCCTGCAATCCTCCACAAGAGCTAGTCGTCGATGCATATTCTTGTGTACTTCTTCAAGCTTAGCAATTTTCAGTACAGTATACTGATGGAAACTTTAAATGTATACCACTTTTATGCACCCAAAAAATTTAATTAAATTAAGCATGCAAAACATAGGTACTTGTATTTGACACTAGAGAAGAACTAATGAGGTGTTTGGTTTATAGGTTTGGAGCAAAGGAAAGAAAATCAAGTTTAATGGTATATATAGATGTTTGTTTTATCACATTGAGAATCATTCTATAAAAATGAAAACGTTAGAAAATGTTCACTTTCGTTACCTACTTGTAATTTGGGTTTCAATTGATTAACTTATCAATATAATATGAAATCCTTTCTTTGCTCAAATAAAACAAGCAAGGATGAATGACATAAACCCATATCGATAGTGAGATTTATAAATCTTATTCCGATTCCGATTCCGATTCTCGAATACGAACCAAACATCTCCGAAGTTCATATCCTTTCATCACAAATTCTCATTATTAAATCTTGCTTAATTTTAACATGATTAGATGGTTAAGTATAGATTTAATCTCTCCCATCAAATATACAGTACTTTATACATATTTTAAGATGATTAAGAACTCCTAATTAGTGAAAGATCAACTAAAAAATTTTAGAAAATATTGATTTTAGAGGACACTTCATTGCCAAGTACGTGAATAATTAAACAAGTTAACCTTATCTCTAGATTTCTCTTGAGGACATCCAATGAAATTGGAACTATACATAGTAAATAAGTATGCCCAAAGATGACACACACAAATCGAGAAATGGATTAATTTTTAAAATAAAAAAAAAACTTATTTCTAGATCTTATATTCGTGGCATATATATTGCGACACACAATTGAAAAATGGAGACATAAGTGAAACATATGTTTGTGCTTCCATGGTCAATAGAGGAAACAAAGTAGTCCCTGTTGTCTGGTTCTCACATATACTTCATCTTATTATGCATGTCTGGTCTCTATTCCATTTGATGGGGTACCGCTTTTAAAATTTAGACCATCCCCTTAATGGAATATTTGCATTCTTGAGGAGTGATGCCAAGAAACTGAAGACACCTTTATTCTTACTTTTTATTAGCCTTTTTTTTGGTGACTAATAAGTACAGTATATTTTTTGCATCACTATCATTCTATGTCATATTCTCCAAATTCCACATGTTTTAGATAATATGAAATCAGGATAGGTCCCATTTTTTATCACAAACAACTCAACAACCTCTTTCTTAGTTCCAAATTCAGATCAATGTCTTGTGGGAAGTGGAGCCCATATCCAATAATATCATGAACAGTTGGAAACGTTGGGTTATCGTTAAAAATTTAAAATTTACAAATACAAAGTCTTATGCATTAAAAGCTTATAAATTAGAGAAAAATAGGCTGAGTTAAATAGATAAAGTCACACTTACTCAGGTAATATGTTTGGGTTAGATTCCACTCAGGTAATTTATTTGTTTTGGGGTAATTAATTTTTTAGCCAATTGCTATATCATTAATGTTGAGGGGAATAAATGTTCCATTAGACTTTTGGCATGATGAAAAATTAGTCGATTTTAGGGTCACGAAAATTCTAAAATCTCATTAAAAAATTATATCACATGCTTTTGAGGTTTGTACATATATACATTACCATATTCTATGAAAACTTGTATGTATAAGCTTTATTGTTCCTTTAATAAATCCGTAAAAGTACCCAATTAGTATGTACTCCTTCCATTTTATTGGATTGTTAAAATAAGCTTGACCAGTTGTCAAATGGATATTTGCACAAATTTGTGTGCCTTTTTGTCAAATTAGAGTACAAAATTAGTTGTTTACACTAAAAGAGGGATGTTCTAGTTTGATATGAAAAAAAAATATATATATCAGTTTTTGTTTCTTAAAAATTATGATAAAAAATGTGTCAAGTATAATAAACATATGGAATATAACTGGGTAATTAACCTATTAATAGAGGGTTTATCTTTATTAAAGGTCCCCTCAAATAAGTTTTGGAAAAAATGCTGTTGTATTATAGTTGCGAAGAATACGAGACCATTACCCTCACCTTCCCCGGGGTTCCTTTTAAAACCCAAATCACTATGTTAAGACATGGGATAATTTCACGTACCTCCCCTGAGGTTTAACATAATTACAGAAAGCTCCCTTCACGTTTAAAAAATTACACTTACCACCCCTATTTTAACTTTTTAATAACAACATACACCCAAAAATATTACATCAGCAAATTGTTCCTATGATTATCCTAAAATATCCTCCTTTATAATTGAAAAAAAAAAACACTATAATCTCCTTGCAAACAAAACTATGTCAATAAGACTTCCACCATTCTCAGTAAGCAACTCATGACGCCAAGCTTACCGTACCTTTCTAACGATCAGTGCAAACAACAGACGAAAATAAAAATAATGAACTTTTGATATAATCTAATACAAACAAATACACCCGAAGCAATTCACCGGCCTTTCTCAAAGATATAAGCACACCAATTAGTAAACAAACCCAAATCACAACATTGATCAACATCAACAAATTCATAAGAGAAATCGTCATTTTTATCATCAAAAATGGAAAATAAGATGGTAAAAGATAGAAGGGTTGCTTTTTAAATATGCTTTAAGAGTTAAACCATAATATGATTTGTGGGAATTGGGGTAGAAGTTCTTGATGGGGCTTACGGACATCTAGATTAAATTATGAGTACAGGTGGGCTGTGGGGAGAGGAAGGAAAAATGGGAAGTGGAGGATGGGTAGTGCAGTGTGGGAAGGGTGGACTTTTAGCCGCAACAGTGGCTCATTTTTTTGTTTTGCTTAATTTTTTTGAGAAGGATACTATAGTCATTTTATATGGTGAAGGGAGGTAAGGGTAATTATTAAAACCTATGGAGAGCTTCTTGTAATTAAGCTAAACCTCAGGGGAAGTATGTGAAATTATCCCTTAAAGACGTTGTGGGTTCCCTTCTAGTCTGTCTCATCCACGAGAAAGTATGTGTTACTCGTAAAAATTATAAAATAAGCAATAATAATGAGATTAAACCTTAATTTGTTTATGAAATAAGCAGTAAAAAATTTTCTTTGATTCACTGCACTGGATACTGTGGGTCCGATCTCTCATGCCATTTGCCCTTCTTAAACGGGAGATACTTACTTGGATCCGGTCCATATGTGGGGTTGTGGACTCTTTGATCCAAATAAATCTACAAAGTCTGTCTTTTTAACTCTCTTTCAAAATAAAATAATTTTTTTTTTTGAAAAAAGAGGAGATGTAAACTTACTTAGATCAAATGGTTCACAATCCCACCCGTGCACTGAGTGAATTTTCCAAATAAAACCATGCATAATCCATGAGTTGAAAGAATGTACTCTTATACAATCTAGATGTGTATTACACAGTATTATGGGCGCCCCTTTTTTTGTCATTTGTCTAACTTTATGAATTTAAATTTTAGACAAATATATTTTTGGTTTTTTTTTTTTTTTTTTTTCTCTAGCTCTCCTTTTCTTTTTTATTGGATTGTGATACCTTTAAATTTGAAGAGCTAGAGGGGAGGGGAGGGGAGGGGGGATATTAAAATCCTCCATGCATAGTTTGCTCAAATTAACTTATAATTTGTGCCATAACGTTTTCCTCTTTAAGCTTCCTGTCTAAGATATGTAGGAAAAACGATTTTGTTGCATTAATTAAGCAACTAATAGCAAGCAGAGTTTTATGCAATAGGAGAAAAAACCAACCATTTCCGAAATGGAAAATCATGAATATAATTCAATACCCACTCGGCAAAACTACTTTAATTGGCAAAATCCTTTTAAATCACTAACTTGATTTTAGATACTTAATCGAATCTAATAATATATCAATAGTTTTATCAAATAATTTTAAATTTATAAGAGATCTTGTGTATAAATATGCTATTGTGACATATTCTTGTGAAAAATTAAAAACTTCATAACTAGCCGAAGGCCAGAAAGGACTAATGACCGAGAAAGCGAGTATACTCTAATTTACTAGTGAAAAAATACGAAGCATTCAGGGTGTGTTCGTTTGGACTGAAAATATTTTCTTGAGGAAAATGTTTTCCTTGGAAAATATTTTACATGAAAAAGTCTATTTTCCATACAACTTTCCGGTGTTCGGTTGACAAAATGAAAATATTTTGAAATAAAATTTTTTAATGATTTTATTTTTAATTTTATGGATACAAGTTAAAAAAATTATAACAATGGTAATGTAATAAATACATTACAAGTAATTGTGATTAATAAAAAAATTGATTTTGTTCAAAATTAAATGATAGTACAATATAGGAGTAAAATATGAATAATGATAGTTATATTAGTGTGGGACCCATAATTGAAAGAAAAACGAACGAAAAAGAATTAAAAACGAAAATAAGTTTAGCAAACGAAATTATAAAAGTAAGTATTTGAGGTTTAATGTCACTCTTGAATTATTCGAAAAATAACTTACACTAAAAAATTCCGTAAGTTATTTTCAGCCAGAGGAAGGAAAATTGGAAAATATTTTACACCGGAAAATATTTTCCGGTGTTTGGCACAAAAAAAATTTCTGAAAAATATTTTCCTAAAAATATTTTCAATCCAAACGAACACACCCAATGTTTTAGTTCTTTCAATGGCAAAATGTCGTGAAACTTTATTCTACACAATTAGGCTTTTTGCCAAGAAATTTTAAGATTAGCTGCAATTCTCTGATATGAAATATAATTCTTATTGTTTAAGAAGTTGATCTTCTCTGTAACTATATGGCAAATGGGTTTGTCATCAAGAGGTATAAATAGCATTTTAACAAGTTTTTATTAACTAAAGCTAAGTATAGAACTCGGTGATGAAGAGTGAATTTTTTATCCTTGAATCCAGATTCCATTCTTCTAGTCTCTAGATCTAAAATCTCCTTCCCAACTTGGTAAAAGTTTTATTTTTATTTTTTTAAAATTCTTTCTTTTACGTAGAGTGCGATATTTATGATAGGACTACACATACAGGAAAAATCCATTATGTAGAACGTTCTAATGTTGCTTCAAACCTTCTAAACAATTCCGTTAACAGCCATGTTTATCTAAGTTTATGAGGCCTATGTCATGAAAAATTCTTTACTGTTCACTCAGTATTACACTCAATATTACAGAATAAGTAATTATTTTATTTGTTAATCATTTCAACGATTATTATACTATTTTATATTACGAATTACATAGTTAAAACTTCTGTTTCACATCACCAGCGGGTATATGCACGGTTCTAAATTCTAAAACATATAATGATATATTGAAACATTAGTCATAAAAGATCACATTTTCAATACCAATTGATTAGATCACTAACATTTGATTAGTTCTTTAAAAAAAGAAATGAAATCGAACTAAATATCTAAATTTAAAGGTTAGTAATTTAATAAAATTTTGTCATATAAATTAATTTTGACAATTAATCATGTTGAATTGTGATCTTAAACATTGTGTTTGGATGGAGGAATTTGGGTGGATTTGATTTGAAATCTTAATTTACAATAAGTTATCCAAACAAATTATTTGATTTAGTTGTGGATTTGAAATATCAAGAGTATGATTTTAATAGTTAAATTAGTGGAATTGAAATTCACCCAAATTTCATTTCATTTCAAATCAAATCCACTCAAATCCCTCCATTCAAACACGATATCTTTTCAAATTCTTTCTTCAATTTAAATCCGCCCATCTAAACACAATCATAAATATTTTCCATATAAAAAATATCTACAGATTAAGGGTATTAGCACCTTGTAAAGCAAAACACCCGTGAGAATGAAATATGAATTATTTTCAGCATCGATTTGTCGCACCAAGCCTTCTCACTTTGGCCCCGACCACTTTTTGTCACTATCCAGAAGTGGAATCCCAATTCTTAATTTTAGTTCTCCGTTCAAGACAGCAGAAAATTCCTTTTGAGTAGTAGCTGTTTAATTTAATTAACTAAATGGATTTGTCTTCTCTTTTTTCCACTATTTATTTGTTCATTAGTCTATATCTAAATAATTAATCAAAAAATAATTTATCTATATCTAAATAATTAATCAAAAAAATAATTATATCTAAATAATTAAATAAAAATAATTTAAGTATACGGTTAGTTTTATCCCATTGAATAAATTATCAAATCAAAAATCAATTCATTTAAAGAAAATTTCACCATATTATGTATAATTTTAAACGGTACCGATATTTCAAATTCTAATAAAATATAAAATTGCTTGATCTAACTCTATGGAACAAGTGTTATTATTTTCTCTTAATCTTTTGCAATTAAGTTATATAAAACATGATATCAATTACAGACAGTTTTGATTTATAAAAATATTTCTAAATTTATTTTTTTAAAATAAATTTATTTTTTCTAAGGTATAATTTATTGAAAGATATATTCTTTCTACTCACAAAATAAATCAGTGTGAACTCGAGCACAACAAGAATATCCTCAATTGATTAATGATTTGGTATAGTTAAAGAATGACAGTGAAATCTCACCATGCAATATATATAGTGGAATTTTTTGTTTTTCTTTTGTTTTTCTTTTTGTTTTTTGTTTTCAAATGTAGTGGAATTCTTGTTGGAAGGGGAAATTCTTAATTTATACAAAGTTTATAATTAATATATGCCTTACCAATGTTAATTAATTTTATGCATGTGACTGCAAAAGTGACGTTCTATACTATAATATTCTTCAAGTTGCGTGTTTGGATATTTCTTAACTAATCTTTTTGTTTTTAATTTTTGTCCATTAATAGCGTTGTTTATATTACAAATAAGTTTATGTTTAACAATTCAATGGTAAATTCCATGGTACTTCTAGATCTTTAAGAAATTAAAATTAAGATACTAAACGTATATTTATTATTACATAGGGATCTCTCATCTTTCATTCTTTCCTTTATATTTCAATACATCTGAAATGTATAAGAGCCAGCTATAAAATAATGCTGTCTACTTTGCATTTCCTTTTTACATAAACTCATAATTATGCTATAGAAAGAGATTGAGTTAATTGTAACTAACAGAGAGAGATCTTCCATCCAACCCCCTCTCCCTACAAAATTTGTTAGTTTAAAAGAATAATAATTTGTTTTGAGTTGTGTTGGATTCACTTTCTTTAAGAAGAATTTTTCCTCACAAAGTAAGTAATCCTCTACAAGAATACAACAAAGCTTTCCTACATCTCTCAAATTTGTGTAGTTGATATAAAAAGTGCTTTTACAAATGTTTAATGGGTGTGTTTCTCATTTAGAGAGAAGTCACACCTTTTTCCAATGAACTTTTCAAGAAGAGTTGTATCCTCTAATTTGAAAACTGCCCGTTAAACAGTTCTGACCCAATTAAAAAGTTCGGACATCTTATTCATGTATCCGATCTCACGTTATACTCTCTCGATTGACTGAATCTCTCTCTCTGAACTATGGTCATTTTGTTCTTCTTAAACAATATATATAACCTTTCTTCCATCATACTACAAACAATCTAACAATCTCTCACTAGTTTGTAGTAATATAACTCCACGTGATGCATATTTATGCATGATTGAAAGTGTCTCTCAACTTAAACTTCCAACTAATGTATGTAATTCAAAACTTTAAACAAAGTTATTAGTGTCTATAGATTAAACTATAACTTATAGTAAAATTGAAACTACAATACACATAATGTACATCTTTTTGCACCAAGAAATTAACTTTGCCTTTAGCATACTTATGATCATGTGCTAATCATTAATTCATAAACACTTACAAAAGAAATTTCAATTTCGTATTGAAACGGCACCACTTCTATGTTTATATAAGTAAAATTATAAATGTGTCCCCGTTACTTAAGATACTTTACCTTCAATTTCATTAAGAGTCATTTGTTCACCTATCAAACATAACGGATACACTAATCCCCAATGATTAATGTACTAAATAGATACTAGCAATAAGTTGTTTTTACGCATTGAACTTGAACTAACATTATAGTTTATTCTAAGTTGGTTTTAGTATTTGGTATCTTCTATTAATATTCTTAGTCTCATTAGTGTGGACATTCTTGGCTGAAAGGTCGGATAAGATATTTACAAGTTTTACAAACAACTTGTCTATAGTTCTTTCAAAAATCAACTCTCACACATGCTCATTTCTAAACATGTTATAGTTCAAACTATTATCTAGCTTCACTATTGTAATACAAGGATATGGCTTTTATTCGTTGTGGTCACAACTCTATTTCATACTAGATTTTTTAGCCATTCTATTTCTTTGTCAAGCTGCAACTAATAGTATAAATTCAAATTTCATAGTTGAGTGCGAGATACAAATTTGTTTTTTAGAAGGCAAATTATTACACCACTTTTAAGTGTAAACATTCAATTCGAGAAAAAATTATCATCTTGTACATTAGTCATCAAATTAGTATCGGTACATCCTTTTATTGCCGCAATATCGGAACTATAATAAATTTAAAGACATTTTGTTTTCTTGAGGTATCCCAAAATTCTAGTATATGATTATTAGTATACCTTAATAATTTACTTGGACTATGATTATTAATATCAAGTCTACTGTAATACTTAAGAGCATACTATCTTCCATGGTACATGATATTTCAAGTTGTACCATTACTTTCTCTTGATTCTCAATCAGGTTTATACTAGTTTTCTATAGAGTACTCGCATTTTTAATGCCAAGATAATTGAATTCATTCAATATCTTTTCTATGTAATGATTTTGGTATAGCACAAATTTTGAAGAATTTCTTATAATTTTGAAAACGTCAAAATAACATCAACTTCATTTTCGTCTTTCATCTTAAAGACTAAAACTAAATACCTTTTAGATTCACAATTCCATGTATGTTTGTATTCAAAGTAATATATCATTAACTCCACAATCATTTGTATATTATGAACACAAATACTTATCAGCATTATTATTGTGCCCAAAGTCATTTGATATAATTATAATATCAAAACTCACTGGCGGAGCAAGTCGGTGGGCAGGTGCAATCGCTTCCATTATATTTTGAAAAATTACTAACTTTTACCTTGTAAAAAATTATTTATTTGCCCCCTAATTTTTTTTTTTTAACTTACACTATTACTTCCCTATCCATAAATGCTAACTTTGCTGAGAAAACTTCTTGTGCCATTATTTGAGAGTTTATTTTAGATTACATAGTGACTTATTTAATTCACAAAATTTATTTTTATCTCCAAGAAGTATATAACACATTGGTTATTTCATATAAACTTTCTCATTCAAGTCACCATTCAATAATACATCAATCTTAACATTCATATTTACAAGTTATATATGAATGTTAATGCAAACAAGACTCACATAGATATTGATCTTGCTACTGGATTATAGATATTTCTATAATCTGTACCATCTTCTTGGTGAAATCTTTAGCCACTAATTAAGCTTTGCAGGTTTTATATATCATTGGTGTTATATTTCTTTTGAAAGACTATTTACGCCCAACATGTCTCATGATGTAAATTAGAATGAAGACAATGTTCCAATTCACATAATTGCGTTTTTTATATCTGAATAACTTTTTTCTAGAATACTATAATTCTTTAGATGATCTTGGGATTATCTTTTACATATAAGAGGTTAGATACTTTTACTAAGAATCTTTTATTCTATCACCATCTTATCTATAGATAATGTAATCCAAGCCAAATGATTTTCTTCTCATTCTTTTGCTCCTACACGGCTTCATATTTTCGTCATTCCATACATTTCTTTTCATTTTTCTCCACCATAATTTAAAGGGATTGAGATGTTTTTTACTTTTCAAACTTATTTTTCAAGTGATGGTATCCTAAATAAATTTGTTTTTAAAGAACTCATTGTGTATTATACAAATAATCTATTAAATTTGTAAATCTAATATTTGTATGTTGTACATTACTTAGACAGTATACTTTTGATGAGAGAGAGTGCACTGATACATTTGATGCACCCTCACTTTCTATCACAAATCAAAATTGGCTTGAGATTCATTCCAGTTTTCAAAATAGTCTCTTAAAAATCTAGATGTCGGAGTTATCTTATATATATGACCTAATATTAATAAAGTTGTCCTCAAATATTATATGGTAGTCTAGAACTTTGTAGCATGAATTTTACCATCACACCTATTGTTCTTTTTCTTTTATCCAAATTATTTGTGGAGAATAAGTAGCAAATTACTAGCGAATTTTCATTTGTTTCACAATATTGTGAAAATAATCCACCAATTTTTTTTTTCCTCTTAATCATTATATAGACTTTTGATCATCTCATCTATTTTGGATTTTTAGTATCAAATATGAACTTTTGAAATTTATCAAAAACTCCATCTTTATTATCCATAAGATACACATTCATAAAACACAAATGATATTGATGTATCTTATAAGATACTATTTCCCTATCTAGTCAAACATCGTATAGTTTACAAATGTCAAATGTATAATTCAAGCCATTATGTATAAGAGACTTCTTTGATAAAGATTTTAGTATTTATTAGTTTTCGTTGTGCTTAAGTTTTCATTTGGTGCAAAACAAAGTTTAAATGGCATAAATCTATCATGTCATAACGACGATGAGCATTTCAACAAGATGAGCAAATATTTCATTTGTTTCATTGATGATACTTAGTTTAAACATTACCACTACATAAGTATTTTTTCTTTATATGCATATTCTCTGAGTTATAATAGTCTTATCAAAATTTAAAACTATTTTCAATCCTTCTTAAGTAATTGACAGAAACAAGATTTTTTTTTAATTTGTGAATATAGAAAGCACTAAGCATCGTTAGTCTTTTGGATGTGAACTTGTGTTCAACCACTCCTTTGACTCAATATCTTTACTGAACATGGTTACTCATTAACACTTATAATCTTTTAGTTCTTCAAAAAAAACTAGACGTGTGCCTTATTGTTGCAACTACAGTTATTTATTCTAAAACCAACTCACATTTTTAAATTTTGTTGCAGTACCTATGTTTAATTTCGTGATCATTCCAATTTTTTTTTTCAATAATCATGTTAAAAGATACTTTACTTGATATTTTATATATAACATCATTAGAATTTGTAAAATCAGATTTCTTTACATTTCTACAATAACATATAAGAGGCCTCTGCTTTCCACAATGATAAGTATTCTCATACTTCTTATCATTGTTTGACTTTTCAAAGCATTCTTATTTTTTTTTTGGATTTTAGTGTCTTTAAATTTGATTCTTACTTTGTGTAATATTAGTCAATGCCTATTTCATGAAGTTAATAGTGACATAGATGTCACACTAGATATGACTAACATAGCATCACGAATTATGATTCTGTTTGCAAACATGTTTGACCTACATTTATTAGTTTGCATGTCTGAATTCATGCAAAACCATATAGAATGAAGATTGGATAATATCATGGTCACTTGAAGAGAATTAAGAATATTAGCACCCAATTCTCCAACATTATCGACCAAAACTAGCATTTCATAGATTTAATCCATAATAGCCTTTATTGTCAAATATTTGATACTCATATTCTATAATGCCAAAATTTATTCATACCTCTTTTCTCATGAATGTGCATGATTTCCAAAGCCATATCGACTTTGAATGGAAGACATTGTTGCACTTTGGAGAGCATCATTTCACTCTATAGATCATATACTTTATTGGTGAAGAAAGACAAGTTATGTCTTCTATTAGCCGTTATATCCTCCATTATTCTATTCTTGCATTAAACTCTGGAGAATCATCTTATTTGGAGTCTAGACTCATTGGTAAAATTTCATCAAATATTGAAGTAAATCTTTACAACAATAATAAAGAAAATAATCTCGTCATTCCATTTAGTGAAATTAGTGCCACTAAAATGACCCAACTTGACAATTTGGAAATGGTTCTATTATTGAACCAAAACTCTATGAATGCTTTGTTCTTTCATGATCAAATTCTTCTTAAGATTTTTAGTTCAAAAGAACAATAATTTGTTTGAGGCGTGTAGGATTCGTTTTCCTTAATGAATAATTTTCCTCCACAAAGAAAGCAATCTTCTACAAGGACACAACAAAGCTTTCATACAATCTCTCGAATAACAAATGTATGTTGTATGGCTGATATAAAGGACCCTTTTATAAATGTTTAATGGGTATGTCCTTAGTTTGGAGAAATCACACATTTTTCCAATACTACTCTTGAAGAAGAGTTGTATATTTTAATTTGAAAAATGCCCGTCAAACAGTTCTGACTTAGTTCAAAAAGTTTGGATGTTATCTATGTGTTTAATCTCAAGTTCTACTCTCTGACTATATTTCAGACACAGTTGCATAGAGTTTTAGATAACCAAACCTTTCTGTCCGAAATGCTCAGTTTGTTTTTCTTGAACAATAAACTTTTTAAATAATGTATGTAACTCTTCTTACACCATACTCCAAAATATGTATTATGTGCAAATTAACTTACAAAGTTGAATATCATATTTACTACTATTTACTCTAGGCTTGAATTTGATTTCGAGCACAATCCTTACATAACCAAGTTTAATTATAACTGAGCTTTTATTAGTTGGGTTCAACCTCAACACTAAATGATATAATCTTGCTCAAACTCAACTTGATGAGCTCGATTCAATTTAAATATTCAAATTAACTAAATTCTATTGCACTCCTATGACAAACCACACTTTTTTCTATCATATTTTCCATTCTTTATATTATTGATTGAGGCACACTAAATTAGTGTGTCCTTGTAAGGAAGAGCGGGGGATGAATGAGGATGGATTGTTAAAAATAAGAATAATAGGAAGAAGGCAGGTAGAGTAATTGGTTAAATAATTCAAATTGAAAAGGTACATGTGGAATGCTCTTGTTCTTATAGCTTATTTTTCAAATAATATTTTGCAATCAGTACTTAGACACATTTTTCAACCATATTTTTATCTCACATACATTATATAAAAAAGTAAGTATAGTATTATTCTAAATAATTTTCAAAATAATATCCTAAATAATAGCTCTCTCTCTCTCTACCCTCTATATATATATATATATATATATTATAGTAAAAGACAGTAAAAACACTAATCAGTTTACAATATGTCGCCATGTGTCACTTTTTTTTCTTTTCTTTTTTTCCTATTTACTTATTTAAGTATTAACTATATACTTCTTGATAGGTTATTTTATTTGATTGGACACTTCATGATAGGTATTCACCCAAACAAACTCCATTTGAATTATCTTAATCCCCCAAATCATATTAAAATTTGAAAAATTGAAACTCTATCACATAAATTATCTATCAAGCTGTTTGAAATACATTTTTAGTTTATTTAAAATCTTTAATCATGTTTTATTTAGATTTGAACGTATTCTTTTCCATCATAATTGGATTCTATCCTTTATTTATTCTCAACCTTCCAACTTTAAAATCTACTATCTTCCAAATCCATTCTTATAATTGTATTCAAAAGTTTTCTTTAGTTTTTGTTTTGTTGTTGTTGTTGTTGTTGTTGTTGTTTTCGTTGTGTTGGATCTAAAAGTTTTTAATTATTGTAATTTACATAGTTGAGATTGTATATTGTAGATTTGTGATTTTAGATTTTTTTAGTTGTATCAAACTTTTATTTTTGATTTTGTATTCTTTAAAGTATCATTTTTTTTAATGATTTTTAGTGGGTTTTTTCAGATTGCAAAAGTATATTGAATCGTGATCTGCTTTCTCGGTTTTTCAATCATAAACGTAAATCTTTATTTGGTTTGGCATTTCTTAGAGTATCATTTTTCTTATTAGTTTTTTTTTTTTTTGATGAACTACTCATGTTTAATTTCTTAGGAGTATTGGCTTGAGAAGGTTGATGTTGTCAATGGTTCCAGTTATATATGTTAATTATATAATCATTTTAAATTAGTTTATATTATATATTTCGATTGAACTTTTCCAAACTTTGAACATTACGTACATAGATATTGAGAATATATATTAGTTATCATGAAATATATATATGTTAATTATAGAATCATTTTAAATTAGTTTATATTATACATTATTCGATTGAACTTTTCCAAACTTTGAACATTACGTACATAGATATTGAGAATATATATTAGTTATCATGAAATATATATGTGTTAATTATATAATCATTTTAAATTAGTTTATATTATACATTTCGATTGAACTTTTCCAAACTTTGAACATTACGTACATAGATATTGAGAATATATATTAGTTATCAACTACATGTTTTCCTACTATACTTTGTAGATTTGTTATCGTAGTAATACTTTAGTATAAAAAGAATTAATTCACGTGACGTTTGTTATTTTGGACAGGCAAAAGTAATCTAACAAAACTACTATGTAGAAGTCATGGCCTATAATGAAGCACGAAATCCTAGAAAACATATTTTGAGAGTAATATATGCATGACTTCAACTTTTCAGTTATAATATGGCTTTGTTTCTATCTATTGTTGCATTTTACGACTGTTCAAAAAAGGAATTGATTCTATTACTATCATTTTCACTTTTAGTATATGGCTTTCTTATGTTTTTTTGTGCTTATGCTTCAAAATGGTGTTTATATATCTTATACCCATTGTCTTCTATAGTTCTAATGTAAATAGAAGTCATTTTTTCTCACGATTTTTCTCACTATTTCCTTTTGTTCAAATTCTTGAACGGATAACGATTCCAAATATTTTATGAGTTTTATCCGAAACAAATAAACTTTATCATATGTATGCAAATACAGAATTTTTCTCCTCTCATTTTGTTTTCGGATGAATTTTGTTATGCGTCTTTGTTACACTTCCCCTGGAATTTAGTGATAGTAGTTGCTCACAATATGAATCGATAAAGTTTACTAGGTGTTGTTGAAAATATTTTATCATCCGAGTTGGCCTTTTTCTTTTTTTCCTTTTGGAATTTTATTTTTATTTTAATGTTGGGCTTGGGGTATTTCTATTGATTGTTTATAGATTTATGTGATTGAGAATGTTGTTGTTGTTCTTTTGGATTTTTTTATTCAAGGCTAAATTTTATTTTATTTATGTTCAAAATAATGCATAAAATGCTTTGATTACACAAATTGTTATTTATTAATTTGTTAAATTGTCTTATCAATAACAAATGATGGCTAATTTTTTTTTTTTTGAATTTAACATTTATCTTTGTTGGTGTAATCCAAGTTTTATGTTTCAGATAATGGGAAGTAAGGCAAAGAAGATTTGAGTATTCCGTTTCACGTTTTGGGTTCATAATCAAAAGTTACAGAGACTAAGATAAGAGACTAAAAGATATATTGAAAAAAAGTTTATTGATTATTAAAATCTTTCCCGGTAAGTGAGGCACCAAATGTGATATGTGGTGACAATCAACCTGCTCATGTACTATACTCACGGAAACAACATAGACACAAGGAAAATATAATCCAACTATAATAGATGTTTTACGAGCTCTAATATGTGGGTTTTGTTGTTACTCTTTTAATTTTTTGTTTTATATACTTTACAAGATTTTTTCAATTTTTTGACACAGATGTTTATATTTAATTTGATACTTGATATCCTCTATCTTTGAAATATGCCCCATTTATTGTATCATTTAGTAGAGATTGGTAAATTTTGATTCTTTTCATAATATTAAATAAAATGTGATTAGTGTTTTTATGCCCAAATTCAAGTTGAACATTTTTCAAAAGAATAAAAACACTCCTATTCCCAATATTACTTAAATGTGTACATTTATATAGTCTTTTGTCATATGTAAGAAGTTTTTTTTTCTTTATTTTGTGTAAAATTAAAGCATAAAAGCTTTTCAATATTAAAATTGTTTACATATTATAACCATTAATGTTATTACATATTTGTTTAGTAATCTATATTACATGGTATTTCTTAGTAATTCATATTTAGTATTCATACAATGTATTTAGTCCAGATTATATCACTATCTGTAATGGAAGGAAAACAAAAGCAACATACCATTTTTTGAATTTTTGTTCCCGTGCATAGCACGAAATATTAAGTTTGTGTGTGTGTCTATATATATATATATATATATATATATATATATAAAAATATATATATATGGCGAATAGATATGGAGAGAGGAGAAAGAGGCAACGGTATTTGCACACCATGCTCTTACGCACCCTTTTCAATTTTTATCAAGTAAAAAACTTTAAAACCCTTCATGTAATACTCTATTTTTTTCTTTACCTAAAGTACCCTTGTTCTAAGGTCACCCACTCTAATTTCATCTCAACACTCGTCGATTGCATATAAAATTTTGAATCTAATATATGTATTGAATCACCTTATCATTCTATCATGACTCTTAAATCTTAGAAATAAACCTTTCTAATATAGCTAATGTACGATTTATTTTATTTTATTTTTTATAAAAGAATTACTATGATCAAGAAATTATAATTCTAAACCCCCATATGCTTGATTTACATAATTAAGCTTTCAAAAAGGCAAAAATAAAAGTTTATAATAGAGTGAGAAAACTTATTGGATATATTGGTAGATGAAGATGTACATGTGATTGGATTATTGAATATTTTATTAATTGTGGTACTATTCAAAGTGTTCATGAAATATATGAAATCTTTAAGCTTTACAAGTTCAACTATTATTTATGGAACCGGGGAAGGGGCCTTAATCTGGAGAAAAAGGGAGGAGGAAAGGAGAAAAATTGGAAGATTTAAAAAAGATAACCATGGAATATGAAAAAATGGGTGTTTGGGGACCATGTAACAAAAGTGTTTTAGGCATAGAAAAATAAAGTGTTGCTTTTTAGAATTTATATTTGATAAAAAAGGATAGGGGTGTGTAAGATATTTTTAGAGATGTGCAAATATAATTTTTGTGTGTGTTTGTAGTGTAATTTAGGCAATAAAATATTTCTTCAATGATTGGTTATGTGTTCGAATCACTAAGGGATAGAGAAGAGATAATTTATTACAAAAAAGGAAAAAAATGAGTTAACTTAATATTTTTTACACTTTTTATTCCAAAATTTGTCTTATAATAATAATAGCAATGGATTGGATTCATATATACATGCATATAGGATCCGAAGTAAGTCTGAACTTGTCTCTAACAAATAAAAATGACGAGCCACCTCAAATATTCAGAATAGTAAAGATTTGACGTTCTGTTTGATATAACCAATTACGTGTTTATTCTTTTGTTTTTCGTATATTTTAAATTTTAGTTTTGATTTTTTATTTAAAAAATACATGTTTAGCATACACATATGCTAGTATCTTGTTTTTGGATTTGGGTTTCTAATAATGAGAAGGTAACTATCTTTTGGATATAATTTTCAATACTAACAAGATTGAGTATTTTAATATTAGTAATATCATTCGATTTTCGATAAATTCAATGCATGTATAAACATAGAAAAATTGATAAAGAATAAAAAAATAAATAATTGAGGAAAAATATTATGGAAGTTATGAGAAATTAAGAGTAGTAGATAGGTTTTTATACAACTTTGTTAAAAAATATTTGAAGGTTATAATTTGGGTAAACAACCAAAATAGTGTTTCAACTATTTTACTAAAATCATAAAGATCCCTCAGTTATTTTAATTTTCACCGATTTAATCTTCCAATAATTATTCCTTAACCAATTTAATCCAAATGGTGGAGCCACTAAATAAATCAACTCTCACCACCCTTCACCAGTTAAATGAGGGGTACAATTATCAACAAAATTAGTCAACTCTATTTTCTCACTCCAACCCACCCGGCATAAGAGACAGGTCAAAAAATCCACTTCTAGTAGATCATCCTCGTCGTTGAAAACTTTCTGCCTCCAAACTCCACTACGATATTCAAATTGCATCAAAGCCCACATTACAAGCCATTTCAATTTCACAAAACAAGTACAAAAATATCATTTCCAATCTTAAAGAGACTATCCTATAACCTCAAAGCTTTCATAGCTCTCCACCAACTGATGTTGATTTAATATTATTGTGTAATGAAGGCAAAATTCAAGAACCAATTGATTGCATTTTGCAAGGTTTCGATGGGAATTAGTACATTTTTTAAAATCTGATAAGAACTTGCTTAGATTTTGACAGTAGTCACTTGAGTTGGGAAAAATGTACATGAGCTTTATGTTGAAGTCCCCTTTTAATAGAAACTTTTGAACACATCTGTTATACTAGTGAAACAAATAAACAAACTAAGCCTTAATCCTACTAAGTAGGGTCGGCTGCATGAATTTTGCTACGCCTTTGCGCTCTGTCATTGACCATATCCTCCTCAATTCCTAGATGGGCTACTTCTTTCCTACAAGTTACCCACCAAGAATATGCTCATTTTGTATCTTGTCCATTCTAGTGTACCCACACATCCATGGTGAAAATGTATGTAAAACGGGGGATCACGCAAAGTGTTTGATAGATTATGTGTGAGAAGTCGGGGTTATGGCATTTGATGATTAAGTGTTATGTAGAAAATGTGAAGGGCATAATAGGTTGATTTTGTTTGGAAAAATGAGGACACTTACTGTTTGATTAGTACTCCAGCAAGGACGACTGAGGATCATTAAGCATCTCAAAATATGTGTGGATTATGAAATACAAGCTCCTCATTGTCGTTAAAGGTACATACCGATATATATATATATATATATATATATATATATATATATATATATATATATATATATATATATATATATATATATATATATATATAGACATAAGACAGAGAGAAACTGTGAGAATAATAAACACCATAACAAAAAAAGAGAACATGATTAGATTGACTATTTCACTGTGAAAATCCAGCAACCTTTGTAGACAATTATACCCTTAACTTGATTGGTTAAGGGTAGTGAGAGTTGATTTATTTGGTGGCGGGACTAAATTGTCAAAGGAATAATTGTTGGAGGACTAAATTGATCAAAATTAAAGTTAAGGGATCTTTATGGTTTTAGTAAAACAATTGAAGGACTGTCTTGATTCTTTACCCTTACAATTTTGCCTCTAAATGAATAGATAAGTTATTATAGATATGAAGGTAGTTAAAGAAGTATATTAAATTTTGACATTACACTAAAAATGTTAAACTTTATGCCTTACATATAAGTAATACATAGATTTGATAATTAGAAGAGTTTAAACTTTTTTATACCTTCTCTTCATACATATCCTAGAAATGTATAAAAATAGAATATCTTTTGTGGAAACTGTTAAAAGTTCATATACAGAATACATGGGAACACATTCAACATAATTCAAAGAAACTAGTACTTTCAAGAAAGGAGACAATATACATATACGCATTCCTAATTTTAAAATTATTACTTGATCAAGAATTCGAAAAATTTTAAAACATACATGATTTACGAAATTATGCCAAAGATTTCTTAATTCAAAATGAACTATATTTAGCTCATTCCAGACCAAAAGATTTATGACATAATATTGTGAATTAGGTCTAACAAAGAATGACTCCAAAATTTTATTCACTCCTCCCACTCCTTCTTTGATAAATATTGAAAACCGACACCTCATCTCACATCCTTTTCTCTCACACACTACTACCAAACCTCAAAAAACAGACACATATTTGTTTTCGAAGATAAGTATCAACAAAACCGTCATGTATCTATCCCTCAAAATAGAAAGGTCCATTCAAATAAGGTCCCATGTCAGGTTCGACTTTCATTGTTGTTTCATTGCTCTCAGTGTCTTGTTTAAATAAACATTCTAAATGTTAATGTAAATAGCTAAAAAATGTGTAGTTGGATTGTTTTATCCTAAAAAAAAGGTTAATCTACGTTCCTCCTAAAATTTTCATAATAATAAAATAATAATAATTACAATAATAAGGCCCTCGTTCCTACTCCACAAAAAAAGATTTGAAAAGATACAAGCCTAATCTATACTTGAATTGACTTCAACTCGATAAAATTCTGTTCAATTTAATTCGTCGACTAATCAAGTCAAGCAAAAAAAAAAAATGTTCAAAAAATTATTAACCTTTAGAATTTGTCTTGAATTTAACTCGATAAATTTAAAATTCAAAATTTATGTATAAAAAATTTAAATTACATGATGTTCAAGTTTGATTCACTAACTAATCAAATTAAATAAATAATACTTAAAATTCATTGATTAGATTATCCTTTTAAATTCAAGTTGAACTTGAGTCAATTCGGTAAACATGTTTACAAGTTTCTTAAAATATCAAAGTTTAAACATGTTTACAAGCTTCTTAAAATAATCGAAGTTTAAACTTGCTTGCAAACTCCTTATATACCAACTTACACGAGAGAAAAATATTATTTTTGTCCCTTATCTTTGATGTGTGTTTTAATTTTATACCTATACACTTATTTTTAAAATATAATTTAATGTATGATATTTGACCGGAAAGTTAGACAAATTAGTGGTGAAGGTTACGTGAACATCATGTGACCTTTAAACATAAATGATTGAGGTTTAAAATTTGAAAATGATTAAATTTTCTTAATTAATTTCTGTCATTGAACATTAGTTGAAAAATATAAGACAAAATTAAAGTTAAGAAAGTGAGGGAAAAGAAAAAATATGTCTCTTATAAACATCTAGATTTTTAATCTTAACATGTTTGTGTTTTAATGGTCACGTGATATTTATATATGAACTTTCACCGTTAATTTATCTAATTTTTTCACCAAAATTTAATGTTAATATAACATTTTGAAATATAAGGAACTAAGTAGCATGTTTTGTTTTGATACATAAAGACCAAATTAAAATATACCCAAAAATAAGTGACTAAAATGATCTTTTTACTTTACAATAATAAAGGATACAAACAAAACTGTAAAGATTTCCATTCTTATTATAGCACAACTTTCACAGTTACTAAAATACCCTGATAATTCACTAGATTCCCAAATCACACCCTCCTCTCTTTTCTCTATTTCGAGTCGGAAGATGAGTTTGAATGAAAGGAATACAAAGCAAGAGAAGGGATTTAAAAATTTTAAATGAATGAAAAAAAAGAAGAGATAAAGAGATAAAAATTAAAAAAAAATTCCTTCAAAAAAGAAATAAAACAATTAATAATAAAATATTATATATATTTATTTTCTAAATATAATATAAAAATAATCAAATAAAAAAACACTTTAACAAAATATTGAATATATTAATAAAATTTTCCTACTAAAAAAAAAAAAAACTTCTCTCGTCATCTCCCTTCATTAAACACTTTCCCCTCTTATTTGAACCTCCTAAATTCAACCTCAGTCTTCTTCAGTAGCTTCAACTTCCAATTGCGAACTACTTCCTTTCTCTCGAGAAATTTCTGACATATTAATGGAAAATTAATTCATAACAGTAAATTTCGAGCTAATATGTGTTTAGAAACTTAAAGAAAAGAGTTTTCATTTTTTAAAATTTTTTTAATGGATTTGGTGGAAGGAGTCGGCGAGAGCTCGTCGCCGGCGAGGAGTTTCGGCGGTTTAGGAGCTCTATGATGTATAAGAATGATGTTTATAATCGGTTAATAGAGAACTCAAAAATGAGGCGGTTGACAATTTAGTTTCGCGAATACAGCTGGATGTTCACTTCAACCGCTTGCCTGCTAGGTGATTAATTTTTTTTCCCTCTTAATTTTTCCATGAAATTATGCAATTTTAGCCTTTTCAACTTATTCATTTTCAGGGTATGTAATGGTACATGCAATCACACATAGTGTGTGTATGAATGTTATAAACATGTGTTAGTTTTAAATTTTTTTTAGTATTTATTAAATGTTTGGAGTTGAATTGGTTTAGGTTTTCAGTTTTGGATAGGAATTGTCGTTTTTTCTTCTTTCTTTCTTTATTTTATTTTTTATTTTTTACTTTTTTAATTTAAATTGTTGAACTTTATGTGATTGCTGCTTTCTATATGCTGAAGAAGGCAGTTTTTTTAGGTTGATTTGCCTGATATGTTTTATGAATTGTATAGGTGATGGAGATGCCCTTTCCAATTTTGAATGCGTTTATGTGTTTTTGTGTGTGGCAGTTGTTGGATGTTATCTGTGTTTTATTTAATTGAATTCATTTTCAATGTTATTCCATAGTAATTTCGAAGCAAAGCTGTTGAAATATACACATCTTTCTGTTCAGAGATATTAAAGAGGCATATACTTGGCATGGCTTTATGTTTATGGAATAATTAGTTTACAATTTACAGTAATTATATGGATTCTGCTGCTATAATGCATCTCAGGGTATAGATATCGAATTGATTTATCCATGTGTGTTTTTTGATGTAGATGTGTGAATCTGTTTTCGACTGGCTTAATAATATGTGATTATTATTTTGACATTTTGAGGGTAAATGTGTTTTAATCATAGCTGTTGATTTCTCTATTAGATTTTGGTGTTTATGTGTTTCAAATTTATGGAAACTTGTGAAATGCTTATTCTTTCCTTTACATTGTATTTGGAATTTTTTGATGTTGAAACTTTGTATAGAGTAGGCGCTCAACATGATTCACTGGTAACATGAAGGGGCACGGGATGTACCATTCTATTGTTTTTTGGAGCGTTAAGAATTGTTGGCTAAGAAATTTATTGACTTTCTTGTGATTTTGTTGCTTTTAGTTATGTATTGGACATTAATATGGATAAAGTGGAAGATGTGTTGTTGCATAAGAAGCTTCTGACTATGGCAAGAGATCCTACATCTAGAAAATCGTCCTGTTTTCCATATTCGATTTTTAGAGGTAATACTGATTCTCAGCTATGGGTCACTCTGTTGCTTTTCACTTGTCGTTGGTAAGCATCCTTGTATTTGGTTCTTTCAATGTTATGCTTTTTTGGTTCAGTTACATCCGATGTTTCACCTAGCAGAATAATTCTACTTTCAAAGCTGAAACTATTGATTGTGATGCTCTGCACTCCATCAATCCATCATGTTATCCATCCTGTTCGTACCAATTTGCTTCCCAAAAGAGACCCAATTTTGTGGCTACTTTTTAATTTGGGTGAAATCTATGAATTGAGTGGTTGGATTACTTATGGTTGAGGCTGGATATAAACCTATAATTGCTTTATATGGTATTTTATTCAGTTTAACTACCTTAATCTAGAGGATTTGTTACGAATTTGTTCAAAATGTATACAAAGAAAACATTATGGTGCAATAAATACTGTTTACTGTTAAAAAATATTACAACGGACCATCATTTGATAAGGTATAAAGTGAAATGTGTCCATTGAGGTGATTATGATGTTTTGCCACTTGTTTTGATTCCTTGTCACAAGAAAGCTCATAAATCAAATGAAACGAGTGTGAGAGCATCTTCAGGATACTGGATGCTTCTTGTTCTCCTTCTCCTCACCAGAGAAGAAGTAATAAATGTGACATCTGTGTGTCTTATCTATCTTCTTGGTTGTAGCAATCTTATTTTCATGCTTTTGGTTCCCTTTGAGACTAATGGAATTTTTTCCAACTCTCTCCGTATTATAACTGGTCTTTCACTCCTTTGTAATGACAGAAGTGAAAAGTACCTGTATGATCTTATTTATTATTCATATCTTTTCCCTTGTTCATTATTTTAATGTTCTTGCTGCCCCCCTTTACTCAGCAGAATTTCTGGACTAAGGGAGATGATATTGAGGATCGACAAGCCTTTGGTGCTTCTCCCACTGCAAAGCCACCTGTTGGTGCTGGTAACGATGGAGTGTTGCCATTAATAAATGACTGCATGATAGGTATGTTTACCCTGCTATTGCGGTCTTTTATTACAGTTGGTTAATAATTTCATGAGAGTTGACTTGTCATACAGTTTTGCGGTTTTGGTATTGCTTGATGGATATGATAATTTGGTTCTTTAACAGGTGTCTTCTAATTTCTTTCTTCCATTTAGCTTTTATTGGCTGTGTATGTTGCACTCTCCCTCCCTCCTCCTTTGCGTGTCTCCCTTCTCTCTCTCTCTATGCTTTGTTCACTTGTTGCAATTAGAAACAGGAATTTTGTGAATGATTTTGAACCTTGCTGTAAGCTTGAGGACCTAAATTTGAACGTTAGAAAGTATTCCAATGACATGGAGAGGGGAACTTCAGCTGAAGATTTTACCAGAAGGTAGTTTCGAAGAACACTTCTATTACTTTGCCATCCTGTTTGTTAACTTTTATGGATTGATTTACCAGGACGAAATGAGATTGACTCAACTAGGTTGTATTGGTTTGTTTCAGCAGGGTGCGTTGACTCTAAAATACCAACATACCAGGAAATCGTTTTCTAGGGCGGAGAAAGAAATTGGTCATATATAGATAAGTTATTGAAAATAAGGAAGTAAACCCCAAAATGATGGAACTAAAAGAAGGAACTAGTATTACTGGTGAAAAAAGGAAAATAATGTTGAAGAAAAACAATTACTGAGACTTCATTTAATATAATCTTATGATTACTCTCGAGTTTGATAGAAGTGAAATGTCAAGATTCACTTTTTGAGTTAGGAAATATCCAACAGTAGAATTATTTGTTAGTGAAATTAATGATGTAAAAGCTTTCGACATGTAAACCAATTCACAAAGGGAAGACTTGCCTCTTAAATGAAGCAAACTTTTCTAAGTCTATATGTGGTATCTTTGGAGTTCTAATTGATTTAATGTATCTTTATTTTCAGCCGTCAAATTTGTCTATGTTAACGATTACTTATCTGGAATTCAGCCCAAATTTTTATGTGCTAATACGGTAAAGTTTGTCAGGTAAATTTCTAAAACTGTGCACGTTTTCAAAATTGTTCTTTTTTTATGCCGATTGGAAAAACGAATTCTGGGAGAGGGGAACTCGCATTCGGAATGCGAGCTCAGTGATTATTTTTTGGGGAAAAAAAAATTTTAAAATGATCTCGCATTTAGCAAATGTGAGGTCATTTTAAATTTTTTTTTATTTTTAAATTTGACTTTGTATTCTGCGAAGGGAAATTTTGCACTATTACAAAAATAGAAAAATGTTTGATATTTTTGTTAATTAAAGAAGGATTTGGCTGTAAGATAAAATCACTTAAATACTAAAGTAAACATTTATTTAATACGATATCTAGGAATACTAAACCATTATCTTTAAACCATAAACTATAACATTAACGAAATAGTACACGAATGAAATGTGTAAACCTGCAAATACATTAATTTATCATATTTTTTTTATAAAATTTTGACATATGTTCCCAGATTTTACGAACATTCTCCCTGCCAACAACCAAACCTAACAAGGGCAACAAACAAATCCATAAAAGCCCAACAAGAGCTAAAAAACATAAATACAAACCTAATAATAATAAAAAAAATACCCGACAAAGGCGAACAATGATATACAAATAACGGACATCAATCACACATCCAATTGCGAGACAGTATAAGAGACAGCCATACTCAACTCTAATTATTTGTTGATAATATTGCCTGGGGTGGATGTCGCACGTGCGAGGCTGCCGGAGGCGAAGATCAAGGCGAGTAGATTCGCCTCTGCATGTAGTGCGAGAAGCGAAATGTCGATCATGCCCATAATACTAGTATCCGGCTGTCTCGTCATACACATCAGGTTGTCTAACGACATGTAGTACAATCTAGCCATGGAATCCATCTACCGTAAAAGTTAAAATTAGTTTTACTAAAGTCATTTGAAAAAGAAAAACAGTAAAAAAATATAAATAATTACTTACTAGATAATCTGCACGTGCACCATCGCCGTGGTACCCTTCTGAAAAAGTTGGGCGTTGACTAGGATTGGATATGTACATCACCGTCCTCGGTCGGTACCATTGCATGTAATCACCCGATGCATGTGTAGTATCAACACATGGGAGACCAATCTCAATTGTATCCGTTCTTGCGCCCCAAATATCTATATATTGTTGGTGGGTCAACTCCCAATCATTGTTCACCCGACACCACGGCGGTCTATCAAATGAAGTGCACCTTGATTACCAATCAATCTCTGATTGGTATGGGTTGGTGCAAATCCGAACTGTTGATGGCACGCATCTACGAGGGGAGTACACCAACAATATATAGATATTTGGCACGCCATATGTCACGACCAGCAGTGCAGTAATGGGGAGGCATATCAAGTAGCTCATCAGAGAATAGCTGCCATATAAACTAATACCAAACAAGTCGACAAAAGGTTAGTAAATAAACGAAATACGAGGACGACAAAGTGCAAAAGAAATGTAATCGACGGATGTACCTCATTGGGACGCAAAGTATGTAACTGATCTCGAAAAACAGATAAAACATGTTATGAGGAGCATATGCGCACATGATTCTCCAACATCTTATACACATCTAGATGTGTATAAGAGACAGCTCCAATCCCCAAACTGTGGTGCAATGGCTACATCATCCCAACGAGATCCATATGCTCGTGATGCTCCTGCTGCGGGCTGCGAACCGAGTAGGACGCAGTGTCGGCATGCGCTCCCAAGCCCATAACTGTAATTCTTAATTAGTACGCATTCTACTAATTTTGACGGAAGTATACAATAAATAAATATAAAGTACTCAAATGTACCTGTACTAATTTTATTGGTCCGCAGATATTTCTAGCTGTGGGTGAAGTAGCCTCACACAAACTGCGATACAGTGTGCCTAAAACTGCTGATCCCCAACTATAACGGCCCATAGTCTCCAAGTCCTTAAGCAACTGAATTTACAATAATGACACTTTATTGCCTGAATTATCTGGAAATAAAATGCCTTCAATAAGTACAAGTAAATATGTACGTGCCATCTGCCGACACATGTCATCGGTCGCATCATCGGGAAGCGGATGATCTAATGCAGCAGATAAACATCCAACTTTCAAACGACCACCGTCAATGTCTAATCTAGTAGGCATGAAACCCAATAACTCCATGCATAACTGGCTTCAAGCATCTGCAGAATGAGTAGTGTAGTCTCTACCCGTCATGGGTGGTCCGTCAATGTGTAAACCCCACAGTACCTGTACACCTGTAATGTGATGGTGGCCTCTCCAATGGGCAGATGAAAAGAATGTCTCAGGTCGCCATCGCTCGACAAGACTGGTGATCAAAGCATGGTTCACTGAAATACCGTCCTACAGATGCGATGTCCTCGAAACTTGCCAAACAAATATAATGCCATACCCGCGCCGATATGGGCATGTGATCCCAATGTGTCCCATCACAACGCTTAACCTGTAGTGTGGAATCATCGATAAGACCGTCAAAAATAGATCTAGCCCTATGTGGCGTCGTAGGTGATATAATATCATGTATGTATGATCCAGGATGAACAAGCTCTCGCGACTGATGATCCATACCTAAACAAAGTATGAAAAGAATGAATGATGGTACAATATTTTTTGATAGTAATCAATGATCAGACAAATATTTTTTGATAATACAATATTTTTTGATAAACGAATACGTTAAAAATAAACTACATTCATAGAATACAATAAGTACGTAAACAATATAATACAAAAGACAAATCATTGTTGTTGCGAAGGGCAACTCCTGCGATTATATCCCGGTTGATGACAATTCGTACATCTTCTGGGTTCATGGGGATCCCTAATATCCATCTCGTTTCGGATGCGCCTCGCACGTACACGGCCTTCCCGGCGTTCTGCGAACATACTGTCGTCACCACGTAACTACCACTGAATAGGAGGCAATTAATCTGGATTAGATTGCAGAACAAATCTACTAACGCTGTACTGGTCTCGATATATGCGAGGTCGTAATGGTCCGCAAGCAGTCGCGTTGGTTCATCACCCTTATGCACCTGGACTGCTTGCGGACCATTACACCACTTGCATATATCGAGACCATGTCTGCTGTACATAATTGACAGTTTGTACATTGCCACCACGACCAGTCACACGATAAGGTGTTTTAATTCTATAGACACCAGTAGAATGATCAAAAACCATGTTGTGTGTCCTCCACCTTTTTTGTCTGCTGTCAACAACCTTTTCCAATTCTTTGGTGTAATTGATGTGCGACAATCTTCACCCCGTGCAATATTATCAACAAATAATTTGATGGAACGATGGAATGTACTATCTTGTGGCTGTCTCTTATACACATCTAGATGTGTATTAGACGTTATTGTAGCTCTCAGAAGAATTTTTACCGTGTATTTCCCACTTACGATTTTCATCGTGAACAAGGCACCAACGGTCAAGGCCAATATCCGCCAGATATCTCCAAGCCTCTGGATGTTGAAGCTGTATCGTTTGTTGGTGCTTATTCCACTTTCGCATCTGTATCTTCCACACCAAGATATTGCACACGTCACTTCTGTCTCTTATACACATCTAGTATTTGTATAAAGATCTTTCAGGTACATGACTTGGCAGAATCTATGATATGCAAATGGTTTCTGCCATAATGGGGACTTGCTCATAGCATGCAGAATGCCACGATGCCGGTCAGATATTATACAAACAATCTACATAAGATGTATTTGAAAATTTTCATAACCTCGTTACTGTTGGGATGATGTAGCCATTGCACCACAGTTTGGGGATTGGAGCGTAGTACTTCTTCAACGTATTGGGGTAATTGTTGAAAATTAGATGCCCAACTTCTATAAGCAAGCACAATCGCTTTCCTGCGAACATACCAAGCTTTCTTGTAAGTGATGTCAACCTTGAAACTGTTCTAAACATATGCTTGAATTTGTTTGACCTTGTGCCTAGGATCATTTTCAATTAAGTGCATAATTTGGTTAGCAATGTACTGTAAATGTAAGATTTCTGTTGTTGTTACTGGATATTTTTCCGAGACATACGTGATATTTTACCCATTTCGTGACCTTCCACATAGTAAGAGATTCATTTTCACGTACCCGAATACTCCAATCACAATCTCCGGGAGTTAATCTATCGGAGGACGCAGTCTTGCAACAATTCTAATGCATGCCACGACGAGTCACTATTAGCATTATCATCTGTCAAACCCTCATCTACGAGACATTTCTCCATATGTTGATATTGCATGGTACTTGGACCTTCACCTGTTGTGGTGTCTCTATTACACTGCGCGCCAATAGATTGATCAGATTGCATCGAGTTTGACATTGAAAACGAACCAGTTGGGTTGTGAAACTCAAACGACCAAGGATGTTCAAAGAGACTCCGTGCATTGGACTGCAGCGGTTGGTCGTCCATGGTCGAATGCATGATAGACATCATTTGCCCCATACCATGCACCCCTAGATTGTTGGTTACAGGTACGTGGGGAATTTCCTCTGTCTCGATAAACAACTCAGCACAAAAAGTAGGATCGGCATCAAACAAATCAAAAATACCATCCATACTTCATCTGTCAATGGAATGCCAGAGTAAACACCACGACTAACTATATGCCGGTACAAAATATTCAATTTCAACTGTTCCCTATCAACCTCCATGAATTCGTATGATCTTGTCAACTAATTCAACAAACCTAATCCGTTGCTTTATTCGGAATAGTTTCTTGCACACCATAGGTTATTTCTCCTCCCCAATAAAGGAGAATGTGACGGGGTCTATCAAATGTCATTTTCTTGTAAGGATGTAACATGTTTAGACCTCAATTTTGGATACGGAATATGTTTTTTTAAAAAAAAATTTGACAGAGTTCCTCTATATCTTGAAGATTCCCTCTTACGCCGGTCATACCCGATAAGGGTTACAAACAACACAACAAATCGACAACACTTACAAGTAATACATGTCCGACAAGGGTTACAACCAATGCAATAACCCGACAAGGGTTACAAGTAATATATGCCCGACAAGGGCTACAAACAATGCAATTACATCCCACAATTTCAGTATAACAAACAATATAACCACAAATTTCACCGCAATCAAGAGAAACCAAACATACAACATATATCCCGAGTCAAAGACCATTCTCTCTAAATATTCAGACAGAAAAGAAGATAAGTCAAAGCAGCATATTATTACACTAAAACACAAAAATAGAAAAAATATAAGCTACCATCACAAAATATTTTTCTAAAACATTTACATTAACAAAATTAATTATTTAAAAAAAAATTAAAAATATAAATTAATTAAAATTATTGGACAAAATAAAAAAATTTAATTTACCTGAAATATGTTTGTGGAGGGTGGCGGTGGCGGTGGTGGTGGTGGTGGAATGGAGGAGGTCTTGTTGTAGAGGGGGACCTCCAAAAGAGATGGTGGTCTAATGGAGGAGGAGGAGGAGGAGGACAAAGGGTTTCAAAGAGGGAACTCTGATAAGACTGACTGCGAGTCTTCTCATGAATCCCTCCATACAAAAAATAATCACGGTCCTGGAAATTTTTTTTTTTTACATTTGAGCTCGCATTCAGTGAATGCGAGTTCCCCTCTCCCGGAAATCGTTTTTCCAATCTGGCATAAAAAAAGAACAATTTTGAAAACAAGCACAGTTTCAGAAATTTTTATGTGCTGATACTGTAAAGTGTACTTGTCATCTGTACAGTTTTTATTTTAAAGGTCTTATGGTAATTGTTGCACATGTGAATATTGAAAGGGGACTACTGGACTCTTTTATTTGACCCATTGATATCATCATGTGCCCCAATAGCTAATTTTTACAGTAAAGTTTTTCAACTGTGCAGTTTTATTTCGAAGGTGCTTATGGTAATTGTTGCACGTGTGCATATTGAAAGGAATTACCGGACTGTTATATTTGACCATTGAATATCATCATGTGCCCCAATAGCTAATTTGTACTGTTATGTCTTTAACTGTGCAGTTTTTATTTCAAAGGTGCTTATGGTACTTGTTACACATCTGCATATTGAAAGATCTTATATTTGCCCATGGAATATCATCATGTGGCCCAATAGCTAATTCAACTCCTTCATCAGCTTGACTTCTTATATCTCAAATCTGATTAACAGCTTATCACAATACTTTCTTGCATATGTGGTTAAGAGTTGCTGGTTATTAAAGAACATCCTTTGAGAAAATACGTGTAGAGAAAGAATGGTATAACTAGTCTGCTCCATCATTGTATAGGGATGCTTCTGGACACATTCTTTTCTTTCAAATATTATCAATTATCTGAAGTTGAAGCCTGGTCCTAGACACAACTTTCACTTTTCAAAACTTATAATGTTCATCATGAAAAATAATTCAGGGGGTGTTTTCTCTCACGCATCAGTCTCTAAACTTCTAATGTTAATCATGAAATGCGATCTATGTCAAACTATATCTTTGAGTATTTCTGTACTTTTGACATTTTGTCACTATTTCAGCATGTTCTATCTTACTCATTAGTCTCATTGTTCTCAGTTGTTAAAGTATATGAACAATTGATAATTGTTTGGATAGTTATGTATTTGACAGATCTTTTGTAGTGCAGGCAGGAAGTTTTACATACACCAATTCATAAAGTCATATTCTCAACTATTGACAAGCCCAAGCTTCTCAGTCAGGTTAGTGCATGACTAAGATAATTTTCTCAACTGAATAAAACTGGTATTTTCTAGCTGATAGTGCTTATAGTTGTCCTTTTTTCCGCGTAAGTTGATGGTCCATGGGTAGGGGTCGTGGCTACATTTTAATTTCAACACAAACTTTTTAAAGATGCACTGTATTACTTCCAATATTCCAAATGCTGGAGGATCTAAGCCTCCAAAAGTGAAAATTACTTAATGATTGTCCTGTCCTTCTAAACAGCAAAGCACTTTCTATATCGAGTCAAGTAGACATGAATTCCTGCACTTTTCTGTTAATTACCATAGTAATATTAGGTTGGTGGAAAGTGGAAAGTGGACAAATGCTCTGAAATTAACCAAAAGAGAATAATGTTCATATATTTGCATACATGAGGGATGCATTATGAAATTATCTAGTTGTTATCCAATAGCCTTAATATTGGGCATCTAAATTTGATACCATTGGAGTAACTTCTTGTCTTTTGCTACTGACTTCCAAGTGACCACATATACCTGGATTTAGGTCAAATATATGCATATTGATGTAATTACATTAAGTTTTTGTTTCAAAATGATAACATATATTATTTATTTCCCTTCCATTTACATAATTCTTAAGATGTTCTATGTCGTCATTTATTAAATATAATGTACTAAGGTATCCTTAGCATGCATCGTGGGCCAACCATCGCTACAAAATTTACAAGAATTTGAAGCCTTATTCCAGGTTTAATGAAAACAAATAAATATGGAGCGAATTTATTAGCTTGGATAGTTTTTTCTCTTCTTTACTGCTGTTTGCATTCCAAATAAATTCTGTACCTCTGTCTGAAACTTTGATATTTTAGGGCTGCTCAGTCAACTTGGGTGATTTCATTATTTTCAAGTGATAAAAACTGTCATATTTGATTATGTTTTCTTTATGTGAATATTTAAGAAACATTAAATTCGAAGACTGGTGCTGTACAATTTTGATATGAATTTGTTAGGGTGGCTGAAATTGCTTTCAGTTAAGCATGTTTAATGTTTTTACTGTATATAAACTATATTCATGTGTAAATTTACTTCTCACCTGACATGATTATTATACACACTTGGTCTCTAGATATTATTACATGTATGTAAGTTCGAAATTAAATACGTTGTCTCTATTTTGCTGATCAACATTTTGTTTTGACTTTTAACTATCTGCCCATCTTTCCAGCTTTCAGCTTTGCTTTCTGATATAGGACTAAACATCCGTGAAGCTCATGTGTTCTCCACAAGCGATGGCTACTCTTTAGATGTATTCGTGGTGGAAGGATGGCCTGTTGAGGTAGCTCTAAACATTTTAGTTAATATTCTAGACTATATGTGTTAGAAGTAGTATTGAATAATAAATTGGTTGGTTGAACCAGTTACAATAATCCCATCCCTGTGTTCTATATTTCCCATACTTCATCTATATCTCTTGAATTTTGTGGTTTGTGGACAATAATAAGTGGTTTTTCTGTGTACCACATCTACATTACGCTTATCATGTAATACTTCTTAATGTTGGTTTTTCTTGTTTATTTCTTGACCATTAATGTTCTATAATGATTCGCAGTCAATAACAGTGGGAGGGAGACCAATCTTGTGACACAATATCACTATCTCCTCAGTCGTCAATATAAACGACTTCGTTCTAATGGAACATGTTAACTGTTCACACAAGGAGCATTGTGATTATATTTCTTGTATGACAGGGATCTGTGCTGAGTCCAAATGTTGCTGACTTTACAATCTTGTGGTCAGGATACAGAGGGCTTGTGTGAAGCAATGAGAAAAGCAATAGCTAGAAACGAGGTAATTTGATTTCCTTGTTGCAGTATTGTTACTCTATATCCTGGTTAAGTAGCTCTTGAAGCTTTGTGGACCAGTCTGATCTTGTTTTAATTGAGGAGTACATATACATGTGACTATTTTTGATGCATGTCAGCTTTTTAAAGCATGATATTAATGGTTTTCTTGACTGCCATATAAAAGCAAGTATATGAATGCCCTGTTCTGAATGCCATAGGGATTGCCTTGGTCCGGCTCTTCACATTCCAAGTCTGTTGTGGAAGGAAAACCTGGTGATTGGGAAATAGATACAAGATTGCTCAAAGTAGGGGATAAAATTGCATCAGGATCCTGTGGAGACCTGTGAGTTGAACATTGCTTCCCTGAATACAAAGATTAAATCGAAAAAAAAAAGAAAAAATGAATTTCCACTTATCTATTTATTTGTCCTTTTCTGTTACTCACTTTCCAATTGTAATTTAAAAGGTATCGAGGTGTTTATATTGGTCAGAACGTTGCAGTTAAGGTTCTTAGATCTGAGCATTTGAATGACACCTTAGAGAATGAATTTGCTCAAGAAGTGGCTGTCTTGAGGTACAACAGTTGTAATCGAGATGAGCTTCTGATGATTAATTTTTGCTTAGAATCACCTATATAATCTCCCCCAGTATTCTCTATGAACAGAGCTTCTGCTTTAAAGGCCAAGTTATTTTTGGTACTCATCAAGACGTTGTGAATAAGTGTCATTTAGTTTTCCTTGAAGATTGAAAAACAATGCATCGTGAGATGGGTAATAAAATAGTGAAAAATTATGTAGATCTCTAGAGAAGCAAGATTTATGCATACTAACTTGTCTAAGCTCCCGAACTTGATATGTTTACAACTAATCTAGATGTCCTTTACAATATTATTGGAACCAATTCTTGTGTTTTACTTGCAAGAATGAGATATCCGAACCAAAATACATGTATATTTAATATGTTTCTAGTACTTCTAGCAACTTTTTTTTTATCTATTGTTGGAGGTTTAAGTTGGGGATTGTGATTTAATGTTATCCAGCCATGTCTAAGTAATGTTTAAGCTTTGAACTATTCAGTGTGGTTGATCTGACCTTTTAGCTGAACTAGGTCTTGGTATGCTTGAATAACTTCACTTTTAGATCTTGGCAAGTTATTAAACTTTGAGTTCAAAATTTGTACAAACTGAGAATTAAATGAAGCAGGTTGAGCTGTTAGTAATGGGGGGACTGGAAAAGGAAACAAAGAAAATCATGCATCCTTTTCTGGCTTTGGAAAAAGTTGTTAGATAGTGAGAACTGTGGTATAAACTGCAGCTTCTAATTATGACTTTGTTTTTCCTCAGGTGGTTTGTTTCTTTGCTAGATTTACATTTTTCAAAATTAAGAAAGTCACTTTTCATGCTGTTATCAGTCAGTTAAATTGCATATTAGCAGATATATTTTCGTGATGATATTCCATCTTCTATTTCCAGACCAAAATTTGTTGGAAATCCAATTAATTCTTCTTGTTTTATTTGAGTACAGGCGAGTTCAGCATAAAAATGTTGTTCGTTTTATTGGTGCATTCACGAAATCTCCTAATTTTTGGATAGTTACAGGTACATGATTTTTAGATGTGACTAATGTTTATTTTTATCTCTAATTAGCCTTCTGTCATTGCTAACATTTTCTAACTGTACATTAAGAAAGTTAATTAATTTTCTAAACATATTCTGTTGTTAATTCTTCGTTGAATAAGAGTTTTTTTATTGTTTAATTTTTAAAAGTTCAGTTGCTGTCTCATATTGAAACTCTTTTCTGATGGTCGGAGTAATTATAACTCGGGGACACATGTAAAACCAACTCGACCTAATGCATATGGCCTTTATCGTCTTCAATGTGTCTCTTAAATATGGTTTGTGAACTGCCATGGTGTCTATACGTTGTTATAGATTCCAAGTTTTGATTGTATAATCGTTTCAATACTTAAGTAATTTATTATTACAACTCCTGGTGCTGCATGAAGAATACATGCCTGGAGGGAGCCTCTATGAGTATTTGCATAAGAACCATATTGTCTTGGAGCTCCCACAGCTGCTGAAGTTTGCCATTGATGTCTGCAAGGGGATGGAATACTTGCATCAAAACAATATAATCCACAGGGACTTAAAGACTGCAAATTTGCTGATGGATAGTGTCAATGTGAGTAGTCTGCATGTGCAAATTGGATTTCTGAATTAATGATGTCCTACACCTCCTAGACAAGAGGATAGGATGTGGACATGGGAATTTTTTCCCATTAATGTTAGCTTTGCTTTTATTGCCTGGGATCCAAATATACTTTCACTTAATTAAATGTTTCCATTGGCGCTTTAATATGAAAGGACTTCTATTTTGTCACTTTTTGAGGAATAATAGGATATTTACTTTCAATAATTTATTGGATTGACAGAAGACTTAATCTAGCTGATTCCTTGTCTTTTGTTTGTTAGATACTGCTAAGCTACCTTCTATATTGTCTGCTACAATATGAGAGAGATGGTCTTTTAGTGGCTTTAATATCCTGACTTGTCTTCCTCTAGTCAAAGTGTTGCCCCTGCTTGTTTCTTTGGATGAATATTTACATCACAATGAAGTTTTTCATATCTTGTATCACCATAAATATGGTACTCTTTTGAGATGGCAGTACAATATCCAATTAGTTTAGGGGTAATTCAGATTCTACGAAAAATAGCAGTACCAGTGAGCTAATTTGATTAGGCCTGTTTTGCAATTGTGAATGGTACGAGGAAAAAAGTTAGGAAAACAACTAAGAAATTCTAGGGATCTGACTCAAGTTTGGTCCAGCATGACCAAAGCTGTTTGCAATGTCCTAAGAAATTTAAAACATATGATTGCATATTTGAGTTATAAGAATCTCTTTAAATAAACTGTATGCTAAAATACTTTTGCACCCAGGCATAAGACAAAAGGTGTAACTAAAACAATTACCTACAGAGCCAATTCCAAGTTTCTTGAACTACTGAGAGCTGCAACTCGTTTTAAGAAACAAACTGATTTCAGGATTCTGGTATCTACTCATTTTCTAGAAATTAACAACTTGCTCTTGAATATGAAAGTAGAGAAATTCAAACTAGAAGATAATAAACTTACTTCTATCTTTTTGTAACTGTAATGTACTATTTTCCATAAACATACTCCAAAAGACTAGCACTCCAACAAACAGGAATGACTATCTTTTATTTATTTATTTTCTGATTTCGTGAACCCTTTACTGGCAGTATCTCTGCCCTTGCAATCATTTAGCATCTAGAATATTCTGACCAGTAGTTGGACCCCTTGGTTTTATTCTTACATTTTTCTAAATTCATTGCATCTACCTGCTTCTCAAATAATTCTATCTTACACTCTGAATCTCTTAGAATTTTATTTATCATACTGGCATGCTACTTATATGGGTGAACTTTGTAATTTGTTTAAAGGTTGTTAAGGTAGCTGATTTTGGTGTTGCTCGGTTTCAATGTGCTGAGGGTGTCATGACAGCCGAAACTGGAACATACAGATGGATGGCTCCAGAGGTAGATGTGTTAAGAAAGCACTTGCAAAGCTATTATAAACATCTAGAATTGTATATACCATTTCCATCTTTCAGTATACATTTTGGACTAAAATGCATCAAGTGTGACACTTGCTGGAGCTCCTTTTGATCTCCTGGTGTTTTTCAATATCTGATTTTGTTCAATCTATTCCGAATACCAATTGAGCAAGTGAAGCTGTGAGTTGTTCGAAAGCCACTGCCTAATGAGCAAGAAAAAGGATGCGTGCTCTGTGCAACTAATCTCTCTTCCATCTGACTAGTTCTTATAATATTTCCATTGATCCGCAAGACAATATCAAATTGGTTTTCTCCTGATTTACTTAATTTCGGTGACTTCCTTATCTTTAAGGTGCTTGTATCACCATGGTGTGGACAATAACTTCTACATCCTATGGTTTTATGGTTCCTTCTTCCCTCGACTTTTGTTCTCTGGTAGAATACTAAGACCGGGCCATGTTTTTAGATATATACAATTGCTAATGTTATCTCAATGACCAAGTAATTCCGGGGACCTGCTTTGTTTTGCTGTGTTTTCTTAAGCTGAACTGTTTCTTATTTTTCTCAATTCCATCTGCATGTTTGCAGGTTATAAATCATCAGCCATATGATCAGAAAGCAGATGTGTTTAGTTTTGCAATTGTTCTTTGGGAGCTTGTGACATCCAAGGTGCTTTATGGAGTATTGTCATGCTTTATAGAAATTTCCAACTTCTTTATTAACCATCAGTTTGTTGATCCCACAGGTTCCATATGACACCATGACACCCCTTCAAGCTGCCTTGGGAGTGAGACAGGTTTGTAACATGATTCATTTCTTACAATGATATATCAGGCATCTATGAACTAGGCAGTTTATGTTGGTTAACTCTGTTATTTGTGGCGTTGACGTGAGTTATACCAGAGTGCTGATCTGATGCAGATACCTCAAATTTCCTGTCATTGTCTTTTTCACTCGATTCCAGAACTGATATCTTAGTTTGGTTAGGCAAGGATATCCAGTGGTAGTTGGAAAATTGGAATGATAGCAAGACTAATCAGAAAACATGTAAGGTCGTCATATTAGGTACTCTGAATTAGGGACAGGATAAGTTGGGGAAAATATGGGATGGGTCAGTAACACTGATCCACAAAGTACTTGAAAGGAAGAATTTTGTAGTTAAAACTTTTTATTCAGATTAGGAATCTAGGCATTAATCTTGCAACAAACCAAAAAGGGAAGCGAGATATGTCTCTTATAAAATGGAGGTAAATATAAGCTGCAACTACATGATAATGTAAATTGAAAGTAACAAGATGTCTTCACTATTAACAAGGGACATTCAGTGATGTACTTGGACTGTGGACGATAGTTGCTATTAACCAAGATAGTAAGATTGATTTTCTGCTTGTCAGAACTTTCTCTCTTCTCTAAGTAATGTGCATCCATTGTATTCCCTTCAATAAGATGCAACCTTTTCAGTTTCCTGTTAAGAAGTTCAACCATTTCCTTTTCCTTTAAAAGGTTCTGCATTTTCCATATGCATTTCACTTAATGTATGTTCTCTTTAGGGTCTTCGGCCTGAGCTTCCGAAGGATGCACATCCAAAGCTATTAGATTTGATGCAAAGATGTTGGGAAGCAGTACCTGGTAACAGGCCTTCGTTCTCTGAGATGAGGGTTGAACTTGAAGAATTCTTCTAGAGGAAGTTCAGGTAAATGCTCATATTCAATCTGCTTTCCTTTTATTCTTAAATTCCTGTTAGTATGACATGACAATGAGATGTGTATCTCACAGGAAAATCCCGAAGGACCAAATAACAGCTGAACATCCGTATAGTATATGCAAATAACAGCTGAACATCCATATAGTGTATGCTAACATCCGAATTTTGCAGTAACTAATGAGGACCCTTTTTGTTTTTTCCTGTTCTTCATACAGAGTCAATATTAATGTCTTCAGGGAAATTATGCAAATATACAGAGACGCTGCTATAGACTGAGAGTAAAGAGAGTCAATATACTGCACTTAGTCTTGTAGAGCGTGCAGACGTGACATTAATATTGTACAAGGGATCTGATGCATCTTTTTTTTTAAAGTTCTTTTGTTTCATTGCGAGAACAGCTCATTAGCCGTTTATTGGTGGCTTTTTGCTCATCGGTTGCTAATTTAATTTATCAATATAGAAAAGAAATTACAACACAAAAATGAAAAAAACACTTGGACGAGTTGAGGATGCAGGTGTATAGTTTTTTCTTGATTACTTCACAAGGAGCAAGTTGTATATGTGATCGCATCTTAATCGGTGTTGGTTATACACTTCTAGATGTAATCTATGATCACATAGTTCCAGGTTCAACACATCAAGGGTTTAGGCGAGATTTACTCTTCATCTTCTTTAAAAAAAATATTGTGTTTGAAGTATTTAGGATCAATGCTCGCAATGTTCAATTGGTATTAAAAGTTAGATTAATTTTTCATATATTGTTCATGTAGAAAATTTTCTACAATATCGGATGTGATTACGTGTATTCTAATTTAATTTTATTAGTTGATGAATCAAATAATTTATGGGGTCTTAGTGAGCCAAACTTGAGGCAAATATCTTGCTCATCTTTCTAACTTCTATCTACATGTTTATATGCAGATATCAATGATGTCAAGATATGTATATATCAATATATAATATATAAATATGTGATTGATTTAAATTAATTTAATTGTTTCCTTAAATTAGGTGATTAGCTTATTAGTGAATGTTTTGATTAGCAAGACTTACCATATTTATATAATATAGAATATTTTCTTATAAATTTATATAAAGACATTTTATGTACTAATTGTATTGAAACCTAATTTATACATATTGTATATATTCTTTCATTTTTTACATGGTATCAGAGCCTCCACCTGTAAAATATTTTAATCTTTTGCCTATTTGAGATATTGTAAACATATTTTGCTTCGATTCTGGTACGATTTTTAGTTTTCAACCATTGGGTTTTTTTTTTATAATTTATTTCAATCTTAGGGTCTCTTGATTTTCAATCTTCAATTTTCTTGGTTTCAACCTTCGGATTTCCTGGTTTCAATTTTTGAGTTTTTCTCGATTTTTGAGTTCTAGTTCTTTCGGTTTGAAAACTTTAGGTTTTCCTTAATTTTCAACTTTCAAGTTTTCTCGATTTTGAATTTTCGAATTCTTTCGATTTTCAATCTTTGAATTCTCTCATTTTTTTTGACTTTTAGGTTCTTTTGTTTTTATTATTTTTTAAAGTTTTGTTTCAAACTCAATTTGGCATTACATAACCATATTGAGTTTGAGGGGATGTCAAGATATGTATATATCAATATATGGCATCTAAATATGTAATTATCTTAATTATTTCTCTAAATTAGGTGATTATATTATTAATCTAATTATTTTGATCAGTAAGACTTATCAAGTGTCTAATTGTTTTAATTATCAAGATTTGCTGTGTCTGATCATCTTGATTAACAAGAATTACCATGTTTATATGATTTAAAATATTTTCTTATAAATTTATATAAAAACACTTTATGCACTAATTTCGTCGAAATCTGATTTATACATATTATATATACTCTTTCCTTTTTGACAAATGATATGGTACGGATAAATAATAGCAAATTTTAGTCCCCTAACGTTGGCCTACTATTATTTGCTTTTAATCATGGAATCACCAGACGGTCAAGACAGATGATAGCAAAGGTAGGAGCGAGTAAACCTACATTCCCTCAATAAATGATTTCAAACTAATTTAGACTTTGTACATATGCATTCTAGAGTCTGGACTAATAATGATGTAATTAAAAATATGCCAACACCGCCTGATGGGATTATTCCTCTATTATCCGTGTAATTAATGTAATGGTTAGTCTGTTGATTAAAGACACTTTCCATTTCGATTCTCATGAGTTGTCCAAAATAAGGATAGTTTATGGAAAACTACTTCTAATGTATTCATGATTTCTAATTGGCAAATTTTAATGTCATAGGTGGAATTTTATTGTGACAACAAAAGAGTTGTAAAACGGTCAAACTACCCGTCTCTATTATGAAGGAAGAATAGAAAAGTAGAAGTAGATACTTTAGTCATTTCACAATTTTTTTTGCTCTGACAATAAAATTTGCCTTTCTAAATGCTTATGTTTCTAGATAAAAAGCGAAGGGTACAATTGGTATCGTATTAATTCTAATTTCCTCCATTTTGTCGAAAAATAAAAAGACAATCTCTCTCTATCTTTTGGATTGTCATAAAATAATTTATACTTTCTTTCTATTAATTGTTTTTTATGGGTATCTATTACTTGTTTAATTCTTTTAATTTGAAAAACTTTATTTGGAGTTTACATTTTCTTTTGTAGCATTCTCAGTTCTAGACCTGAAAACTAAATAAAACCATTCAATACTCATAATCAAATTCGACTTAATAAGAGTTTGTTTAGACTTGGTTCTTAATAATCAAATCAAATTTGAAAAAATTTAATTTTCGTTAATTTTTTGTATTCGGCTCGAATTCGATTTGATAAGTTAAAAATTTTAAATTCACAAGTAACAAATTAAAGCTGCTCGAACTCTAGTTGGGTTCGACTAGACAAAAACTTGTTTAAATTCGACTTGAAAGATAAACAAGTTAAACTTAAACAAAATTACAAATGCGTTAAAATAATCAAATAAATTTAAATAGTAAAATCGATTTATTTATAATTTCATTTACACCCTACTGAATTTCATACAATCTAGTGTCTTAGTATGTCTCTTACTTTTCTTAGTTTACATTTAGCTCCTACTGTTCTCCATTTGCATCAAATCACAAAGTTGCATTCTTTTCAGATTTGGAGCACGAATTGCTGCTATTATCCAATGTGACAAACTTGAAAGCCATGAAATATATAAATAACAATGTTATACAGAATGGTCTCAACAAAACTACCTGCCTGCCCTCGAAAAAGTAGAGCGCATCATTTTCAATAAAAACTGTAAAGAGGAAAAGAAATTGGTAGGCCCGAAAAATTGAAATTGAGAAGTTTTTTTTAGAAGATGAGTACGTGGAAAGTTTATGTTTAATGAATAATCAGATCATTACAGTTCTGTCTGTTTTGTCCCCTTCTTTTATGTCTTTTCATTTGCCTGTATTTTGAAGGTTTCTCGAGTCTTCGCCTTTTCTAGAATGATGGCTGGAACAGAAGAAAAGAAATGCTATCTTTTTCTGATTAGTACTATAATTGTATATTTTAATTACTGCTAAGTAGGAAGAATTTTCTTGAGATTAAATGTATATTTTTGCAAGGTAGAGCTAAAATAATCGAGTATTTATTGACTTTTGTTATCCAACTTTCGACTTTCCTAGCTATAATTTCTTAATTATGACATGGTGAAATTTGGTTTCACCAAATATGATTAATTGATTATAAGAGACATATATAAATTTATAAGAGCACTTATATTTTGTAAAAAGACTTAGGTAGATTCGGTTTTTAACTCCACTTGTAGACCATATGATATGAATTAAACTTTAGAAAATCTATAACATCAGCTGACGTAAGCAAGATTCTTGAAAATTTAATCCTGACCACAGGATCAACAGATGGGGTCAAAGATTAGATCTACCTAAGTATTTTCCAATTTTGTTTAGCTTCTTAGCTACTCTGATAAGAGTTGGGTTAATAATACTTTACCCTTGAACTAGGTGAGTAATTATATTTTATCCCCTAAACTAAAAGAACATACACTCTGCCCCCCATTGACATTATTCATCCATTAAAAATTTTGACACCATCAAGAAAATCTAATTAAATGACTGAAATACTCTTAATATTATAGTCTGATTTTTTAAAAGTGATGTGACAATTTTTTAAAAATAAGAAAAACTAAACTATATAATATTTTAATATAGTCCATATCAATATATTCTTGGTCAATCTTTTTAATTTCTTGAGTTTATTTGATAATATTTCGAATTTGAATGTTTAACTATAATGGTAGAACAATTCCCAAATAGTCTTATTTTTCTATTGAAAATTTTTGTTTAAAAGTATTACGTGACAATATATTTTCTATAAAATTTTTGTGATTTTTTGAAGTCTCATAGTATTTTACACTTTTAATATTTAGTTTAACGTGTTCATATTGCAATGTTGGATACAACTCAATTTAATATTTTCTTACATTTTCACTTCCTAAAGTCAAATATATCAAATTGTTATTATAGTTTATTTTTTTCTATTAATTCTTTTATAACTATCAAACATCAAAATAAATACATAAAAAATTAAATATAATAATACTAAGGGTATTTTAGTTATTTAACTATATTTTTTTGATGGTGTTAAAGTTTTTAAAGATGAATATTGACAATTAGAACAAAGTGTATATTTTTTTAGTTTAAGGAGGTAAAATGTAATTGCCCACCTGATTCAGGGACAAAGTGATATTAATTAACAAGTAGGATTTTGTGCCTACCTCCAAAGATCCTCCAACATATTGATAATAACTTAATTATGTTGCATTTGGATGGGTAAATTTGAGTCGAAAGAAGAATTTGAATTAGTGGATTTAAAATTATATACAATTTGGTAAATTTGAAATCCACACATTTAACCATTAAAATCATATTATCACTTGTTGCCTTGTTGGTGGATTTGAAATCCCCAATTAAATCTCTTAATTTGTTTGAATAACTTATGACGGATGATAATGAAGTGCAATTTAAACGGGAAGACGCTTCTCCCTATGACCTAGTAGTTATGAGTTCGAACTACTAAGAGATAGTGGAAGGATCAATTTCAATGTAATTACATTAACAGTACTGATAACTTATTCGACACGAAATACACAATAACAACGTGAACGAAACAATCATATTCTTGTTGTTGTTCAAATATAAAATAACCAGCAACCTTCTTTAAGTTCAACAATTTGAACTGAAAAGTAAAAAAATAGGGAAAATGATTTATAAAACTACAAATTCCGGATTATTTGGCAAAATCAATTTATATGCTGAAATTATAACAAATCACAAATTATATATTTGGTCGAATTTTGTTTCTTCTTTCACCAATCTAGTGACATATCAGTCGATTTGTCATTTTTATAGATATACTGAAAAAAACGTTCAACAGTTTAGAAAAATAAAGAGAAACTAAAAGAACCAATAACTTGGACTCTCTAGAGGAATGAATTTGTAGGAGTCTTTTCAATTAATTATGGGATATTATTTTTAAGGCAAAAGGCCGTTACGCAGTCATTAAATTTTACATAGTTACTAAGTTCAGTCACTGTAACTTTTTTATGGCTAAAATAGTCACTTAACTATTTAAACTTATCCGCCAAAACCCATTCCATCATTTGAGGTGTTAAATCTATCGTTATCTCCAAATAATAATGAGATACATGTATTTTTAAAGGGTAAAAGTATCAACATATAATAGTTTTGTTTTAGATTTTTTTCCTTCTTTTCTTCACATCTAGATGTTCTCTACCACTATGCCTCCCTCTCCCTTTCCCCACTATCTATTTTTCCTCAATTTCCCTCTTTCACCGGCCTTCCTTCTTTCTCCCTTCTCCCACCACTTGCAGAATCTCGTTCCTTTACCACTATTGTCCCTTTCTTTCCCCTTTTCCACCTTTGTTGGCCATTATACACATCCCTAAGATGTGTATAAGATACACCCATCCCATAGATGTGTACTCTTCGCATTTCGCATCAGCTTCCTCTTTCCCCACCATCTACTGCCCCTTCTTGCCTCTGTTCCCTCACATGCCGCACCCCTCTCGACACTCCCTTTTCCTCTCTCGCTCTTCTTGTCTCTCCTATTTCCTTCCCGACCATTGTCGCCTCTATCTCTTTCTCTCATTTCCTTCCCCTTCCACTGTCGCCTTTTCCCCTCTCTTCTCTTCCCTCTCCCTTTCTTTTTCCACTGACAAAACTCAATTTCAAATTTAGAAACTTTCATCAACAAAAATGGCCTAGTAATTCATTTAACTTTATTAGTTTTATTCCAATTTTTCTTTTATATTTTTGTTCGTAAATACCCACTTCTCTAATGTATATATATCAATTTAATTATTTTAACTCATCACACATAAACATATTGTATCCTTCTTTCATATTCTTCTTTAATTTCTATACCATTTAAATTCTACTGTAAAAGGAAATTTACTCTAATCAAATTTAATGGCTAATATGAAATCTCAAAATTGATTTTATTTTTCCTTTTATTCCTTTAGGAGCTTTTTACGTTTTTTTTTTCTTAAAAGAAATCCACTGTTTTCCCTACCTTCGAGTGACTCAAACCCTTGATCAATAGGTTATAGGAGAAATGTCTTACTATCTAAATTCCACTACGTTTTCAAAATTATAAACGGAAAATGATTTACAAAACCATAATTTAGGACCACTAGTCAAAATCACTCCAGTGTCAAATTCATATTGTATCACCAACCCTTGATTTTAGATGCTCGGTTAGGTTTCATTCCTTCTTTTTTGAATCTAGTAACACATCAATGACTTTGTCACTTGGTCATTTTTTATAGATGATATGATTGTAAAAATACACTCAAGTTTTAAGGCTTAATGTAGTCATTAAACTTTATAATAAGGATAATTTTGTAAAGAATATCTAAATTACAAAATCTAAGTGTAAAAAAAAAAAAAAAAAAGACC